>QTSX02005034.1:222162-395043 GCA_014839935.2 Entomophthora muscae
CCTATGTTGCATAGGGTCAACGCCTGCAATGGAGAAATCAATTGCCCAAACAATTGTGTCATTGATCATGCAGATTAACCCAAAGAAAACTTTAATTCTAAGTGGAAAATTGAACCCTGGTCAATGCCAAGCCTGGGGACAATTGAAAACCGTCCCAAAGCTGAGTGGAAAAGATTTTAATTGGCCCACACCCTCTGAAACCCAGAATTGGGGACTTGGGTTGCCAAATAGCCCAAAATTCCCCTGCCAGCTTCCCCAAGGCAAAAACAATGAAAGAATTCATATAACTGACAAATCAGGAGTCACTAATGGAACCCAGCTTGAGAATAATCCATTGACAACCAATAAGAAGTTGCCAGTAAGCCCAATTGCAGTTTCCCAGCAGGATATAGCTGGGAACACTGGCATCCCCTTTCTTTGCTGACATCTTAAAATTAAACATCTTTATGCTCAGGATTCCTTATTTTCTTGCAAGATCTATCTACTTTTTCACCAATATAACTATTCTGTTTGCATTTATTTGCAACTCCACTACCCTTTACAACCTCACGTATTTGCTCCTCCTGGCTACCAAGAGTGATCATTTTGCCTTACATGCTGGAGATTCCTCCTACTCCTCCCTTACCAACTGTGCCTCCTTCCCAGGACTTTAGTAAGTTTGGTTTTGTCTATATCACAGTATTGGGGCTGGCCAATCAGGTCGTGCCCCATACTGGAAATTGGCAATCCCTAGCTACTGCAGTCAACTATCTGGCCATGATTGCACCTATTGTGTACTTGGCCTTCCAGTCCTGGCCTGCCTCCCCTGCAGGAGTCCAGCTGAATTCTGGTATGGACCATGACAGACAGGGTAACCCACAGCATATTGTGCTTTGAGATGCTTGGTTGTTTTCTTGATCTGTTCTTGGTCTAAGTTGCAGGCTTTGTCTTGCCATTGGGTCAACAAGGGGGTAGTTGTGAGGGAAGGTTTTAAAGGGACAGTGGTTTGTAGTTTTCCCTCATCTGTCCCAGTCAAACCATCAGGAGTTCCAACAGTCAGGGCACTTGTACTGAAGTCTGTACCACAGTTGATTCTGGCTCTATTATGAGCAAGGCGGTGGGAAGGTGCTCTATCCAGGTGGTGTTTAGATGCTCCTGGGAGAGTTTGGCAACTAGCTGTACTAGGGAGCCATTCAGGAGCTCTATGTGCTTGTTGGCCTGAGGGTGGTATGGTGTAGTGATCACTTTTTTGAGGGCGTTCTTGAAACAGTATGCTTTTATAATGTGGCCCACAAGCTCAGGTTCCCCATCAGTGATGGGTTGCTTGGGGTGGCCAAAGCGTGCTATAATTTTCTTGAAATAAACTGAGTAGTGTTTGTGGCAGTGTGGTTGGTGGTTGCCCATGCCACTGGCCAACAGGTGAAATAATCAATAGCTGTGATGATTTACTTATTGCCCAGCTTATTCTTGGGCTGGGGCCCAACAATTTCAAGGGCCCACTGTTTAAATGGTTCCATAGCATTGATGGGTAATACTGGCTTATATGGGGCAGGTTTAGATGTGTTCTTTTCACACAACACACATGTTTCAAGGAGGTCAGGGATGTCCTGGTGCATGCGGGCCACCAAACCTTATGCTTCATAATTTTGTAGAGGTTATGTCCTCTGATGTGGCATAAGGTGTGTCAGGATCACTCCTGACATAGCTCTGAATGAGGATCAAAGCAAAAAATAAGCACAGTCTAGTGCAAAAGGGGAGAACTGCAAAATGCCAGATTGAGATGCCACTGCTTCATTCAGCATGATGTCATGGTTGCATGAATGACTTAATTTATGCAATCATATATCAGCTGTTAATTATTGGATGTCAATGCCCAAATCCGCATTCAAGAGCTCTTAACAGCACCTACAATTTATCTTAATGAATTAAGTCAGGTCAAAAAGGCCATTTGAGAGCGAAATTGAGCAAAAGCAATCCCCCTGCATGAAATCCTGTTGCATGAAATGATTTCATCCATGTAAGTGTAGCTCAGCAAAAAAGAAAGCAAAATGATTGACCAACACTTATTTTAAAGCTCTTTGTATTTTGAGCATCATTTGATAATGAATAAGTACCTGTTAAGAACCCATCTTTTGCGTAAAACCCACTGGAACACAAGACTTTGTAACTAATGAACTTCCAGTTCATTACTGCCCAATCCACACAAGGGAGGAACCAATCAGATAAGCCCCAGAATTTGGGGATAAAAATATAGGGCAGGTCATGCAGCCCTGAACAATTCAGGAATAATATCCAAACCTTGGCCATAAATCCTGGTACTAACCAATGGGGATCCAGGACCCAGTCCACACAGTTTGGGCCAGACTCTTGCCAAACCTTACTACCCAGTCTAAAATTAGACCTTGAGGAAGACTTAGGCCCATTTCCCCTCCTGATAGTAATCCATTGGCCACAACCAGGAATGGTCAATCCAGACCCAGATAGTAGAAGAACAAAGGTTTGACTATATTATAATTGCCTGATTTCAGTCTTCATCATCCAGAATTTGTGATTCTTCATTCCCTGCTTTCACTCCCACTTGCAAAACTTTGCACAGTGGGAGACACTATAAATAAACACCCTTTGAATACTTGATAGCTTAAGCTATCATTGAAGTTAAACTCAATCTTGCTATCTATTTTCCCATATTAATTATAGAAAGTAAGTTCTGCTGTGTCTTTACAGCTGGGCTTTACAGGTGTGGTGGTAATGCAATATAATATCTCCTTGTTGTGTGGTGGTAATGTAAGGTGTCTTATCACTTTTCTCTTCCTGGCAGCAGATGTTTCCTGTATCTGTGGTGAACTGACTCTTATTGTCTTTTAACTTAAAACAGTCACTGAGTTGAGCCCCTTGTAGTGGGTGGCTTTGGGGCGCAGGTAGAGCATGGGTCACTCTGGGCCTAAACTGTATTCCCCTGTGATGGACACTACATACAGTCTGGAGAGAGCGTCAGTCATGAAAAGTTCTTTTCCAGGTTTGTACTCTGTGTGAAGTTGGTACAGAAACAGATGTTTGATCCATCCCACTTGATGTTGGGTCAGATGCAATTGAGTGTTGAAATACTGGAGGGACTTATGGTCTTTGAGGATCCATGGTGACAAGGTGGTGCCATCCAAGTAGCAACACCATTTCTTGACACAATAAACAGTTGCAGCTAGCTTCTTGCTGTGTATGTGATCGGGTTTTTCTGTGTCAGTGAGTTTTCAGGGCTTGTATGCTACTGGGAGGAAGGTGCCCAATCAGTTTTTACTTTCAGCACGTCCCCTATGGCCCTGTCAGAGGTGTCAGTCTCAAGCTTGTACTGGCAGTTTTGATTGGAGAGCTGTAGGATGGGTGCAGTGATGAGCTTTTGTTTAAGCTTTTCAAAAGCCTGATCTCTTGCAGGTGTCCACTGAAAGTGTTGTTTAGTGGTTAACAACTTGTGGAGAGGAGAAATCAATTCTCCACAGTTGGGAATAAACTTACTCATGTATGCAACCATGCCTAAGAGCGTACGCACCTGGCCCACATGAGTGAGAGATGACATGTTAATAATTGTCTTGATCTTGACAGGGTTGGGTTTTATCTCTTAAGCAGAGATGGTATTCCAAAATAATAGCAACTCTGGCCTGAGAAAATCCCACTTTGAGGGCTTGGCCTTCAATTAATGCTTACAAAGGGTACTAATTATGACTCAGATATGTTGAAGGTGGATAGTTTGATCCTGACTGAACACAATGATATTGTCTAGATAAACCACAACACACTTCCCAATTGATTCCTCAAAAAGCTTTTTTATTGAGCATAGCAAAATTGGGTGGTGCATTAGTCATTCCAAAAACATGATGTGGCACTAAAACCACATGTAGTGTGTTCAAAAGGTTGTATTTACCTCATTCCTGGGGGTAATCTTGACCTGATTGTACCCTATGATGAGACTAATCTTACTAAAAACCTTTGCACCCACAAGTGTACCAAAAATTCTGTCAATTAGTGGTAGGGGTACTTATTCTTTATGGTAAATTTGTTTAGGGCACAGTAATCAGTAACCAAACAGAGTAATTCATCTTTTTTGGCTCTAAAGAAGACTATGGCTCCGTACAGAGGAAGGGAGGGACAGGAAAAACCCATGTCTAAGGTATCTACAAGGTGTTGTCAAAGCATTTTGTCCTCCTGGGGTGTTAGACAATAGAGGGTGCAAGCTTTAGACAGCAACACTTGTAATTATACATGTTGTATCTCCCAAGGAGAAGGCAGTTAGTCTATCATTTTTTATAATACCAAGCGCATAGTGCTGCCCCTTCAGATGAGGGGGAGGCCAAGGTAGGTACAGGCATGTCCCACCAGATGATGGGACCTAACTTTACCAGGTAGGAAAGGGCCTTCCTAGCCACAGCCCATGTTCCAGACACTAGCAAGGAAGAGTCAATCAGTCCAGTGAGTGCCAGGTATAGCTGTAATGTTCCAGCTCTTTGGTCACCATGGGTTGCCCTGGGTCAAAGCCAGAGACTGGCTGGAAGGGTTTGAAATTCCCTAGTACGGGCATTTGGCTAAGTTGGAGTTTGTACTTGGCTTGCATCACAGCAAATTCTTCCAAGAGTTTTCCTATTACTAGGTATTGTAAAAGTTGTAGCAAGGGTTGCTAATTTCTATAAAAAGTTAGTCTGGAGCCTATTTCTTAATACTATACCTGTTGATGGTATAGTGGCAGTCTGTGATAGGACAGAAGAATATAAAGGTATAAAGACAAAAACTAATATTTATTGTGATAGTGTTGCACTTATATAGTGGGAGGTGGGGAAATTTCCACCAGGGGAAGGGAGGCACATACAGAATGACTTTCCTAATGGAGGAGAGTGGGAAGTCACAGTAGAAAGTCCCGCGCAAGAGAACAACTGGTTTCACACAGCTTTCCTTATGGAGGCATATGGCAATAACTTTGTTGTTCTATTATTAACCTCAGAAGTAAATCTCATGTCTTAAGCACATTCAAAAGGCGCTTTTAACACCCGTTTTAAGGGCGTTTTAAACTTCATTAACCTTATTAAAACCAGGGTACAATAAAGAAATCACGCAATTGTTATGTTGCTTGATCCCTAGGTGGACAACTTAATGTCTAATCCATTCAGGATCTGCGACATTTCCCTCTGCTGGATTAGACAACAGGGTTAAAAATGGCTGGCGTCTCAAGGTGGCGGCTATGGTGAACAGTCACTCTATAAGAGTCACAAGAAGAGTCTTGAATTAGGTGCAAGTAGTAATTCCCAAGAGACACAGGCCTACCAGGTCAGTGGAGGTGGATAAGGCCATTAAGAAGCAGGTAGTCTTGCATGACATGAATGGCAGCTATCTGGACTTGGAGATTCAGCTAAATCAGCTACTTGTGCCTCAGCTGGCCTTAGCGGGGACAGACTCATTATTTGCTGCATTTTTCCTATCCTTTATTGAGCCCAGGTAGGTGACAGGAACTGGTTTGCAAAAGGGTAACAGCATCCATTGGCGGTTCTCCATGCAAGCGGCAGAAGAATACTTGAAGGCTCAGTTGAAGGATTTCCAATTTGAGGGTCAAGTGCTCTTGATCTTGCAGCAGGGGACAGTATCCAGCATAGTCAAGTCAGTCTTTTGCGCTTGGGCAACCCCTGGGGTTACTGAGGCTCAACCAGTCAGTTGGAAAACCTCTGACAACTTTGAGCAGTGTCTTTGGCAAGCCTTCCAGGAAGTGTTGAAGTCATACACAGTGGAGGGGACTGCTCATCTGGTACCAATGGTGATGGCTGGCAACCTTGTTCTTTGAGGGACCAACCACTGTGATACCAAGCAGGAGGAGAAAATGGGAGTCTTCCTTGAGTGGGCCTTGTCTGTATTCTATGGAGTGGGTGGTCAGGTCCTAGTAGAGTAACCCTTTGTGAGAGTCTTCTATGGGACTGTATCTTCTTGGGGGTCGCCTTTCCTGTGGACATTGGGGTCAATTGTGTGTCTTGTTTGGTGGGGGTTCTTTGCCTAATCCTGGGTCATTGGCTTTGCGGATCTGTAGGCAACCAGTTGTGTTTCCTGGCTGCCATTCAGGTGGTAGAACATTTGGTGCAGTACTGGAAGAGTCTTGTCAGTCTCCAATAAACACTTGTTCTTTCATTCTTATTCCTCATACTTTGGTGCAATACTATTGCAAACAGGACAACAACCCATGGAATTTCTTAATTGGGCTTTTGTTTTTTTGGGTTGTTGTCCTCATTGAGGCTTACTCTTGGTCACTAGGAGCAGAACACATATACTGAGGGTGTACTCTAGTGATCAATTGCCCAGAATGGGGCTCCTTAAGGGTGTAGGAGTCAGGGCCAGTCTTCTGGATAACTTTTACTGGACCTTGCCAAAGGGAGGCAAGTTTGGATTTGTGGCTGTACCCTCTATTGCTGAAGAAGTAGACTGAGTCTCCTACCAGGTAAGTGGGTAAGGCAGGGAGTTTGGATGCAGCTTGTTCTAGGTCCTGCAACTTATGATTCAAGTTTACAGTGTAGGCCTCTGATTGCAAGAGGATAAGAGTTTGAACCAGCTTGTTGAGGTACCACTCTGGGGACACAGCCAGGATGGGCTTTACCAAGGGATATAGTAAAGGGGGAAGTCCTGGTTGCCGGCTGTAGAGCAGTTGAAAGGGCGGCTTGCCAGTGGCACAATGGTACCCAATGTTATATGCAAAGGTGGCCGCAGGCAGAAAGGTATCCCATTCAGTCTCATGTTGGTGACTGATCTTCTGAAGTATCTGGAACAGGCTCCCATTAGTGTGCTCTACCATGCCATTTTCTCTGTGAGTGATAAGGGGTGGATAGTGTCCCACAAATTCCTATCAGTTGGTTGAGGCAGGGGATGATATGACTGGTGAAGTTGATACCATTGTCCATCAGCAAAATTTGGGGGCAATCATGTTTGTATATGATATTCTCCAGGATGAACGTGGCTGTCACCAGTGCAGATTTGTTGGGAATTGCCTTGGCCTCTACCCACTTAGTCAGATGGTCAACAGTCACAATGATTGTTGTGAATGCCGCCATTCACCATGTTTTGATTTTGCCTTCAATGGGTTATTTTGAGGACAAACCTCTCTTTTGCTTTTGCCTCTCAAAATGAGTCTCTATCTGAACTGGAAAATACAATTGTTTGGTTTCCTGACTCTGAGCAACTCACTGTTGTGAATTTGGCCTTGGAAGTCTTGGGGATTAACGTCTAGAGTGCTAGCTTTGGAGAGTATGGTTTCACGCCTATACACGAAGTAATACAAGTCTTAAAGACTCTGAAGTCTTTACCTTTAATCTAAGGTAACAACTAAGTAGAGTGTAAAAGCAAGTAGGTAATGTGTAAAAGTATAAAAGTATCTTTATTAGGAGAAAGAAGGGAAGTTTATATACTGGAAAGGCTGTTCAATGGACGCAAGAGTGTTATTGACACCTGCATCATTGTCAGGAACATTACAGGATCTTCTGGTGTCCACCAGGCTCTTGCATCTGCATTCCTTCCATCTTGGGATGATCCAGACAATCCAATGGAAAAGAGTTGATGTGCATTACCCCAGAGTGGCTGCAGCTTGCAGCTGCCCATTACAGAAGCTGCTTTCAGTTCCTGAACTTGATCCAACTGGATGTAACAGGTTGGCCAAATCATCGTAACATCCAAGATACAATTGGAATTGCAAATCTGTCAGATCCGACATATTTGGGTGCAAATCAATTAGCCTTGACCACCAGGATTAATTCACCTGATAGCCTAACCCTTCTAATATGCACCTAATTTACAACACTCACTTGCCCCACTCATGCTTGTGGCAAGTGATCCTACCGTCCATGTACTGTTTTGTGGTAAAGCTACACAGTATATATTCCTTTTCATATTCACCAATAAAAATTAAGTTCTATTCACGTTTCTGTCTTTGTGTTTTCAAGTTCTTCAGTGCCTCTCTCTAGCCACAACTAGTAGAGGTTATTAATCCAGGGCCACAAGGTTATCACATAGCTTTCCCTGCCATCTAACCAAGACTTAGTACAAATCCAATCC
Source organism: Entomophthora muscae (assembly GCA_014839935.2). Taxonomy (NCBI): domain Eukaryota; kingdom Fungi; phylum Entomophthoromycota; class Entomophthoromycetes; order Entomophthorales; family Entomophthoraceae; genus Entomophthora; species Entomophthora muscae. The sequence continues at coordinate 230,206 of QTSX02005034.1, forward strand.
TAAGGTTAGGATTCCCCATTGTGTGTCTGTGCTGCGCCTCAGAACACAACAAAATGATGCTCACTACAGGGGCTGTAAGCCCCTTGGTTATCCCTTTTGCATCCACATTTCCAGGTCCTTTGCCTCCTCCTATACAAGAGCCAAATTCACCTAAAATTACCAGCCCTCCTATTGAGGAAGACATTGCAGACCTGCCTATTGTTCCTACTGTACTGAACCTTGGAAATGGTCTCCACCTAGTTGCTTACCCCATGCGTACCCCTGACTTAGAACAAGTCATGGCAGTAGCCCTTGGGATAGCCTGTGAAGGAGCCATCCCTCGCCTCCAGTTGCAGTTCAGTTGGGCTGAATACTACAGATTGATTGTGGCTCCTCAATTTTCACAACATCTCTCAGTGGCTGGCTCAACTGAGCCCTACTGTCATCCTTTGTGCAGCCTGCCTTAGCCCTCTATCAAATGGTGTTAGGGCTCCACATTCAAGAAATCTTGTCTCTACAAGCAGCTGTCACTCATCACTGGGATTAGTTTGTAGCCTATCAACAGTGGATCCATTCCCTGTTTTCCCTGGTATCAGACAATCAGCGCAGCTCCGTCACCTCCCAGACCCGTTTGGTGAATTCCATTGAAAAAATGCACCAATCTATCCCTGGATATCTCAGAGAGCGTCTACATGAGTTTCACCAGCTGGAAAAGCCCTGGCGCGCCCAAGTTGATTCCACCCTGAATGCCTATCTCACTGACTTTGAACAACTTGTAAAGCAGCTCAATGTATTCAGTACTTATTCCTTCAAGCAACTGCAGCAGGTAGCGGACCTCACTGCTAAAGGCCTTAATGAGCTCAGTGTGGAATTCAATCAATAGAGAGTTATCACTGCCGCCGCATTTGCCAAACTCCAGACTCAAGTGAATGAATTATCTATTCCCAAGCCAGATGCTCCGCCTTCCCCCAACAGATGATTTGGTGGATAGAGAGCAGAGACTATGGGATGCCATTTGAGAGCTATGTGTCTCTACCCGCAGTCAAGGACGTCCTCTTGAAGCTCCTCAGCCTGGTCCACAGGTGCTTTCTTTGACCACTTAAGTTGCTGAGCTACAGCAGGAACTTGCTGCCCTACGTGAAATGGTGGCAACTGCTGCAAGTCCAGTTGGGGTTTTCAATGAAGATGGCTGCTGCCCTGGCTTGTCAGGAGCCCCTCAAATCCAATGTGCTAGGGAATTGATTGCCCTAGCTAACAAGGTAGACCATTTGAAACGGGATTATGCCAAGCTAGACAGAGACGTACAATAAATGAGTGAATTAATCAACTCAGTCAACAACAGGTTTGCCCCTTGCCTCTCAGTGGGGCCATCCCTTACTTCTAAACTGGCTAAGCTCTCCACGGTAGTAACAACTCAAGGCCAACGTCTAGATGTTACTGAGTAACAGAACACTCTAGCTAATGATATGGGTGCCTGCGCTGTTGAGACCCTGACTACCCTTGAGGAAATTGTTTGACAGCTGTGGGCTAGACAGCCCCCCTCCAAGTCTGAAGCAGAATTTTCCCTGCATATAAATTTACTCAATAGCAACAATGGTGGTCCAACTCCTGAAGCACATTTCAAGCCTACCTTTAAGCAAGTCTTTGATTCCAAAACCTCAACTATTTCAGCTTTCCTAACTATCTATGAAACTGCCATGAGACAAGCATCAGATGAGGTTAAGAAGGAACATATTTTGACCTGTCTACACCTGACCTGCCAAGAGGTGGTGGTGCCTGAGCTGCCTACCATTGAGACTTGGGAAGATATGAAGCAGCTTCTGATTGACAAATTTAGTGGTGATCTTAGTTTAGAAGTGAAGAAGGACGCCTTCATTCACATTGATTTCAAACCTAAGAAGACACTAGCCAAGTTTGCAGACAGATTCTACATGGAAAGACAGCAATTGATTACAAGCAGAAAGTTGATAGCTCATGAAGCCTATATGGCTTGAGCTCAAGCCCTCAAGGTTAACTAGCTTCTGTGTCTTCACTTTAAGGCCCATAAGTCCATGCTTTCCTCTACAAAGAGCATTAAGACCTTGTTGCAAGATATGCACCTTACCCATTCTGGAGCAGTTGTGCAGTAGAATTGTGCCGCCTCCAACTCTGGTTTGTCTTCCTGTGGTCCTCATATCCTCACCATGAACTCACAGAATCCTCTTCAACGCCAGGGCTGCCACAACTGTGGGCAGATAGGGCACCATTCTTGAGTCTGAACCAATGCTGGGGTTGAAGGGGCTGATTCTAAGGAGCAGGTGGTAAAAGAACAGTCAACCTAAAGGCAGAGACGCTCTCAGTTGACAATTCTTCCCAGTCTCCTTCAGTCCCTCCCTCTATAACCAACTCGGAGCCTGCTGATACCAAGGCTCCTCCCATACTACTGTTGTTTCACAATATCTCTGACAACTCTGACTTAGACAATTCTGGTGTTGATGACCCTGACTCTTACATGTATTCAGTCCTTTCCATCCCCAAAACCATTGCAGTCCCCTACAAATTACAGTCAGGAAAGACTACAACAACCACTAAGCCTTTGTCTGAGGCCAAAGAAGTCATCTCTTTCCCATACCTCACTCAAGCAAAGAGGTCCCCTGTGCTAATGGAGTCTTCTGAAGAAGCTGCTGAGGTTGTTGACGCTGTATTCAAGAATGTGTCAGTTTTGCTTCCTCTCTAAACTCTCTATAAGGAGTTTCCAGGATTAAGATGAATGATTGAGAAGTGGGACAAAGAACTAGCAGAGGCCCAAGACATCCTGGCTGTCCTCTCACCCTTTGGTTGTACTACCACTTGCGTAGAGATATCTATACAGAAAGTGAAAATCAAGGCTGTATTGGACACTGGATCTCCTGTTAACTTGTGTCCTCAAAGCTTGTCAATAAGCTCAAGCTAGCCCCCAACTTTAACTATCACCAGCTGTATGGCACTGCTGGGCTATCCCTGACCCGTGCTATAGGGGCATATTCTGCTCTCCCCATGTGTTTTGGAAAGCTTCTCTTAGCCACACCTGCCATTGTCTTGGAGAATGAGAGCTACAATCTCCAAGTTGGTACCCAGTTCCTTAGGGAATATAATGGGACCATCAACTTAAAGGATAGTTATCTCTCTATCTTGGGGTAAAAAGTCACTCTGATCTTTGAAGAGCCAGTTAAAGTTCCCAGGAAGCGCCTCAAGATGTTGCTTTAGAATATCCCACAGGTGTTTTCACTCTAAAATATTGTACCCACTCCTCCAACATGAATTGTCCGCCTATGGCTTGCCCTGCGTCTGAGGGGATCCCTCTCCTGGCTACTTCTGCTATAACCATTCCCCCTGGCTCTCAACCCATCTTGGACTCCCAAATATTGTATGAGCTACCTGAGTGTACATTCCTGAAGTTGTACTCCCCTCCCTTGCTAGGTTGCAATAAACCTTACCTTTGTCCTGGAATCCTAGATGTCTCCCATAAAGACCCTGTTCAATTGCTGATAGCCAACCTAACTGCTCTCCTCATACATGTATCTAGAGGGCAGGTTGTTGGTTATGGCAAATTACTGAATGCTCTTGATTTCTTGTCACTTCATCTCTTTAGTACGTTTCAGGATTTTAACTTACCAGAAGACAAGCCCCAAGTCCTATCTTTGTTTACTGCACAAGACTTCCTGCAACTATCCCCAGTTCAGCAGAAGGAGGTGCTCAAATTTCTAGATCAATTTTCAGACATCTTTGATAAAGACAGCACTGACTATGGCCTAGCCAAAGGCGTTATATATCAAATTGATACTGGAGACGCTCCCCCTTCTGCGCTAAACCATATTGCCGCAGTTGTGTGGAGGATGCACAGGTGTCTAAAGAGCTCAAACAACTGTTAGACGCTGGGCTACTGGCCCCTTTCCAAAGTCCTTGGGCTTCATCTTTACTCATCCTAAAGAAGAAGGATGGGGGCCATAGTATTGTGATGGACTATTGGAAATTGAACTCTTTAACCAAGAAGGACTCTTACCCCTTGCCGCGTATTGATGATGCTCTCTGCTGTCTTGGAGGCTCTAAGTTCTTCTCTGCAATGGATCTGGCATTGGGATACTGGCAAGTTGACCTTTCTCCAGAGAACCACCAAAAGGCCGCACTCATTACATCTGAAGGGCTGTTTGAGCCTACCTGTATGACGCAGGGACTCTGCAATGCCCTGGCCACCTTCCAACAAGCCATGGACTTCATCCTCTGCGATTTGAAACTATCATGTGTCCTAGTATACTTAGATGATATAACAGTTTTCAGCGCTACCTTTACCAATCATCTGGCTCATCTCAAAGAAGTGTTCATAAAGATTTGATAGGCTGACCTCAAGATAAAACCATCTAAGTGCGCTTTCTTCAAAGAGTGTCTTGAATTCTTGGGCCATGAAGTAACCCAGACAGGGATTTGCCCAATGACCAAGAAGGTTGAAGCCATTGACAAAATGCTTCCACCCACCAACCTGCAAGAAGTACAAGTCTTTCTGGGTATGATGGGCTACTATAGGCAGTTTGTCCCCAACTTTTCTGATACTAGTGAACCTCTAGTCTAGCTATTACGTAATGTCCCTTTTGAATGGACCGCTAGCCAGCAGCAAGCCTTTGAGACCCTTAAACAGAAACTCAAAGAGGCTCCCATCCTAGTGTATCCTGAATATGATAAGGAATTAATCCTATACACTGATGCTGGCAACCTTGCTATTGGAGCTATCTTGTCCCAACTAGACAACAAAGGTGTGGACTACCCTGTGGCTTATACTTCCCGTGTCTAAACAAGCATGAGAAGAACTACAGTGTTACAGAGAAAAAATGCCTTGCTGTGTTGCATGCAGTCAAAAAGTTCTGCCACTACATATATGGTACCCATTTCACTGTTGTCACTGACCACACTTTGCTTAAGTGGTTACAACAGCTTAAGGATCCAGAAGTTCAACTAGCTAGATGGGCCCTCTGCCTGCAAGTTTATGACTTCACTGTGCTCCATTGTCCCAGAATTCAACATCAGAACGCTGATGGCTTATCCAGAATGCCCATCCTTGCTCTGCATCCTGCTGAGGCTGATTGACTGTATGAACTGATTGGGTATCCTTCCTCTTGGGAAAGCAAGACAGAAGAAGTCTGATTAGCCCTGTTCAAACTATCCAAGGATATGCTTATTTGAGACAATCAACTCTTCAAGAAAGTACGAGACCAGTACCTGCCCTATGTACGGCCTAGTCTTCAACTTTTGTTGGTGCTAAAAGCTCATAAAGAGACTAGACATGGGGGCATTTCCAAGATGCTTGAGTTCTCTCCCAATAATGCTGGGCGCTCTCCCTTGCCTGAGTTCAACATTGGGAACCATGTTCTCTACTATCAGCATAGAGTAGGAGGACGCGCTCACAAGCTAGATACGTTGTTGGTTGGCCCTCTAGAAGTGACCTTCAAGCAAGGGTCCAAGTACACTGTGAAACTCCTCTCTAGTAGTCGTCTGTTTACCTGAGTACATGCCAAGTTCCTCCACAAGTACCACCCCCTAAGGCTAATCTAGAGGGAGGCAATGTTGTGAATGCCGCCATTCATCATGTTTTGATTTCACCTTTGATGGGTTATTTTGAGGACAAACCTCTCTCTTTTGCTTTTTCCTCTTGAAATGAGTCTTTATCCAAATTGTGAAATACAATTGTTTGGTTTCCTGACTCTGAGCAACTCACTTGCCCCACTCATGCTTGTGGCAAGTGATCCTACCGTCCATGTATTGTTTTGTGTTAAAGCTACACAGTATATATTCCTTTTCATATTCACCAATAAAAATTAAGTTCTATTCATATTTTTGTCTTTGTGTCTTCCAGTACTTTGGCGCCTCTCTCTAGCCACAACTAGTAGAGATTATTCATCCAGGGCCACAAGGTAATTGCATAGCCTTCCCTGCCATCAAACCAAGACTTAGTACAAATCCAATCATAAGGTTAGGATTTCCTGTTATGACTCTGTGCTGTGCCTCAGAACACAACAATGATGAACTTGTTGCAACTGTTGGTAGCTAGCAGGGGGGGCCACTGTGTCAATGGCTACAGTGTGGAAGGCAAACCCAGGGCGTACAAGTCTGTGTTGGAACTTGGCAACCTTAGGTCTCTCAATGTTGCAGTCATGCCAGGTGGCTAGTGTATCTACTATATCAGTGTGCATTCCTTTCCAGAAGCAGTGCTGCTGTAGCATGGCTAACGTCTTCTGTATGCCATCATGACCAGTAGTCTTGTGAGTGGTCACCACTGAGTCCATGCATAGGGATAGGCGTATGTAGGGTATTCAAGAGTCTCCACAAAGCTTCAGGAGTTGTCCTTTAGAGACCTTGGTATTAACAGCTAACTTCTTGAGAGCCCTATGTATCTCTACCAGCAGCTCTCCCCACAAAAAAGGATCCTCTGTAAGCTTGTCATAGAGAATGTCAGCCATGGGGGATACTAAGGCAACCGTGGGAAGGCAGGAGAGACATTTGGCATTCTGATGGGCTGCTCTGGCTTGATGAATGATTTTGTAGTCATAAGCCTGAATTTTAATGGCCCAACACAACAGACGTCCTTCAGGGTCCTTGAAGGTCTTCAGCCATTGCAAGGAGGCATGGTCTGTTACAACTGTGAAATGTACCCCATAGAGATAGACTCTGAATTGTTGGTAGGAATATATCACAGCCAGACACTCTCATTTAGTGACAGTGTAGTTCCTCTTGTAGACATTAAGAGTACACAAGCAGTATCCAACAGGGTGTTTGAGTCCTTCAGGGTCCAGTTGGGAGAGGACACCCCCAATTGCAGTCAGGCTAGCATCTTTATGAACCACAAACAGCTTGGCAAAGTCAGGGTAGGCCAGTACAGGGGCTGCAGTCAGTGTTCCCTTGAGAGCATTGAAGGCAGATTGGCACGCTGGGCTCCAGAAGAATTCCTTATCAGCTTGGAGAAGCTGAAAAAGGGGGTTGCCCAGGGATGCAAAGTTGGGGATGAATCAACAGTAGTACCCAATCATCCCCAGGAAGACCTGCATGTCCCGCTTATTGGCCGGGATCTGCATTTTCTCAATGGTTTCCACCTTCAGAGGTACAGGGCGGAGTCCATCTTGGCTAATGATGAACCCCAAGAACTCAAGGTGCTCCTTGAAGAAGTTGCACTTGCGTGGCTTGAGCTTGAGATTGGCTACAAGTAACCTCTGGAGGACTTCCTCTAAGTGTTGTAGGTGATCATTAAAGGTTCAAGAAAACACATTAATGTCATCCAGGTAGACCAAGACGCTGGTGAGTTTGAGGTCACCCATCACTACATCCATAGCATATTGCAAGGTAGCTGGGGCATTGGAAAGACCTTGGGGCATCCTTGTTGGTTGGAATATCCCTTGGTCAGTGATGATTGCACATTTCTCTTGATCAGCAGGGGGTAGATTGATCTTCCAGTACCCACTTATAAGATCCATGGCGCCAAAGAACTTGGCGCCACCCAGTTGGTCCAAGGTATTGTCAATGCAAGGGAGGGGATATGAATCCTTCTTAGTAACAGCATTTAGTTGGCAGTAGTCAATCACCACATGGTTGCTACCATCTTTATTTTTGGAAATCAGGAGAGGGGAAGCCCAAGGTCTTTTAATGGGGACCAGTAAGCCAGATCCCAATAGTTTTTGAAGCTCCTTGTTGGCTACGACATGATTGGCTTGACTACGCCATATAGGTCTGGAGCAGATAGGTGGACTGCCTTGGGTGTCAATATGGTGGGCAACATCTGCAGCCTTGCCCAGGTCATAATCACCCTTGGCAAACACATCCTTATACTGGGCAAAGAGATCCATGGCTTTATCCTTCTTCTCTTTGGAGAGGTCAGATAGGGAGTCACAGCTTATGACCAATAGCACCAGTGGTTATTCACAGGGTAGACCCAACTCAGAGAAGTCTGCAAAGGGGGCAGTCTCCTGCAGGTTGTCATGCTCATCCAGTTGTATATAAGCCAGAAGTTGGTGTTTGGAGACAACCATAGCTTCACAACCCATGTTGACCAAGAGTATGAGTACCTCCTTCTCACTTGGCATGAGGATGCCTGGTGCAACCCATGGTTCTAGTCTGGAGGCATTAGGGATGACAAAGATTTCTCCATGAGTGCCAGCCAGTAGAGCCAGCAAGAGGCCTGTATTGTGGATCACCTGAGAGCCAGGTGGGATAGTCACATTACAGGAGGCGTAGACTGGGATTCCTTTGAATTTCCCAGCCAAGAGAGGTAGCACCTTGACCTTCTTACTACGCAGCGTATAAGCAACTGGAAGTTCTCCATCTGTGTACTCCAGGCTGATGTAGTGCAGACAGCGTAAGGGAAGATCAGAAGGGCGGCTGCCATGGTAGAACATGGGTATGGAGTGGCTCAATATCCCAGATGTATGGTCTCCATGGTTAGTCACAGTGTCATACTAAACCATGAAGCTAGTCCCAATAAGAATGTAATAGCTGTTGTTTTCCAGAACTATAGCAAGAGCAGTGACCATTAGTTTCCCAAAGCAAAGAGAGAGAGAAGAATAGGCTCCTTTTTCTCTAGTGGTCTGTGACCCAGCAGTACCAAACTCTTCATGATAGACTAAGTCCAGTGCCAGCTTGAGCTTCTTAACCAGCTGTGAGGATATAATGTTCCCAGGAGCACCAGTGTCCAGTATGGCCCAGAAATGAGTTTTGTTCACTACCAGGTTGATATATGTACAATCCTTGCGGTCCTCTCTTATCTCCACAATCTTAGAGACCTGGTGTACACTCATTCCCTTGAACTTCTCCAGGAAGGTAGCCATGGCAGCTCCCACAGCTGGGCTTGCTTTCTTGAGGGATTCTAGTGGTGCTGAGACGTTTACTGTACAGAGAAACTTGGCCAGTTGTTTAGTGCTGTCCTTCTCATGGGTGACTTCAACACCTGGTTGATCCAGTTGTTTGGAATAGGGTAAGGACACTGTTCTCTTAGCTATTTGGGGAATCACCACCTCAGGGCAAAGTGTAGTCCAGTGAGTTTGGGTGTTAACAGTGAGGACTCAATGTAGGAGATCCTCTTGAACTCCTTTGGATTCAGCATCCTTGTTTATTGGTTGGGAGTCAAAGTCAATCAGAGAGGATTCATCCTTAGGGTTGGCCTCAGAGGATGGCAAAGCAGCAGGCCTCTGAGCTAGTTTGTCGGGGGCAGCAGTATGGGGGAGATGAGGGTGTCAAAATTACAAAGGCAGTCAAGGATTTCTCCTTGTCCTAGCTGCTTAGTAGTTTTTTGACTGGTCCACATTGTCCTCCTCAACATCAGCGTCCTTGGTGTAGTCCTCCTCAGTGTCCTCCATGCTTACATGGTGGACCTTTTGGCAAAGATTCTTACATTCCCAAGAGAAGTGGCCAGCCATACCGCATTTGAAGCAAGTACAGGGAGTGTTGTTGGCTGGAGCAGGCCCAACCTTGTCAGAGGGCTTGGACATCTCCACAGCCAAGCAGGGTCTATAATCAGCTTGCTGGCAGGGGCAGCCTTCAGGGAGAGGGATTTCAAACTTCTCCTTGTAGGTGTGTAGGAGGCAAATCAGATCTGGCACAATGCAAGTATTGTAAATGCCCAACTTAAGAGCCAGATATAGTTCCCAGTTGACATGTACAGCATTGAGGAGTGCTGACTGCATATCAATAAACTGCACAGCAATCATAGACAATAGGGTTTGAGCTTCAAGGTAGAACCTATAAGTGAAGTCTTCTAGGGTTTCCCCCACCTTTAGCTTGGTGTCAGTGAAGTCCATCTTGCAACCAAGAAGTGCTTCTTGGCTACCAAACTCTTCTGTCAAGGCCCTGGAGACATTGGCAAAAGTCCAGTCATTCTCAGGGAGACGTGACAAGATGATGGTTTGAGTCTCGGCGTCCAGACAGTTGATGATTGTAGAGTCCCTCATGGCATTGTCAGTGCCATACATGAAGTTCTGGTATAGGCGTAAGAACATGGCCATATTACTCTTGCGGTCAAACTTGGATAGATTGACAGGCTTGAAGTTGTTAGAGCCATGTTGGAGGGGAGCAGGTGTGATCCTCGCTGGAGAGCAGGTGAGACAGGAACAGCTGAGGGTAGAGGCAGCAAACTTAGCCTCAGAGGCACGTCAACAATTTTCCTTTCACTGCGTTTTTTGTTCACCTTCTCTGTCTTGAGCAGCCCCAGAAGCTTCAGGGGTAGCCAGGACGTCATCCTTGGACTCCAGTACTGGCTCTAATACTTGTACAGCGTTGGGAGCCAACCAAGTGTGGTCATCATTGCTTTTGTAGCTATGATAGAACTTGGGGCTGGAGGACCTCTGTGGACTGTGGTGACTCTTGGAGTTGAGGGACATAGCCTGTAAGTTGACGGCCATAATCTTACTGGCCATCCTATTCAATTGGCTCTGGAAGGCGTCCAGGAGAAGTTGCTGCTTGTCTATCTCATCTTTATAGACCTTGTTCTCCTGATGGGTGATATCCAAGTTGTCTTCCAGAGAAGTGATGCGCTTTTCATGGGTGGCAAGCTCAGCTTGGAGAAAGGCTATTTCTTCCTTGTCCTTCTTGGCTTGGGTCTGGCTATTGGCTCTGTCATGCAATTGTCAAAGTTTGAGATAATCCTGAAGCTCCAACACAGTGTGGTAGCCATTGAACAGGAAGGCAAGATTGGCGCTCTGCTGGACCAATTCCGCCTGCATCTTCTTGTAGTGATCAAAGAGCTCAAGGATGTCTTGACCAAGAAGGTTTCTGGAGGGTGAGTTGTTTGTGGAGGTAGGCGTGGGGGTGAACAAGGGAATGGTGGCAAGGCAGCAGGCTAAATCTTCCAGCTCATAAGTCAGACTTTGAACCATGGGGCCAATCTCAAGCATGTGGGTAATAACCACACCAATTCAATTGGCGTCTACACCCTGATGGGTGAGGGTCTGTACCACATGTGCTTTAACTAGCTTAGCTATACCCCTTTTGATGGCGTCAACCCAGTGGAGCATGGTATTCTGAGTGTTGGTAACTTCAGCAAGATACTGATTAACAGTGGTGAAAGTATTGCCAAGCTCATAGTAAAGGACCTGGAGGAACATCTGTTGGTTAGATACCAGTATTCCCTGATCATGCACTAGGATTTGGATGCAACCCAGGTGCATTTGGTTGTGGCATACGGCAGGATGGGTGAATTTTAGTAAGTAGTCCTTGATATGTTTGACGGTACAGAGGTCACAACAGAGCTGGTCAGGGTTGACCTGGGAGAGATTCTGAAAGCAAACCAAGGAGTTTTTGACAGAAGGCTGCTGAATAACCAGATGTTTAGAGCAAGCACCATTGCCAGCATCACCAGTATCTATGGCGTGGATGGCACTACGGATGGCGTCCTTGGAAGGGGCTTGTAGGAGCAGTGGTTGACCAAAAACAATGGCTTGGGGACGTTGATGTTCTGGCATGAAGTGGCTAAGGTTGGGTAGGCAATAGGGAGCGCCTGCTCTTTCCCCATCATGGACATTGGCAGCAGTGAAGGTCAGTACCTGGTGATAGGGGGAAGCAGTGGCAGAGGGTTTGGTTGGGGCATTCCTCCCTCCTCATTGAAAAAACTGTGGGGGTGAAGGCTGTTGGTGTGGAAAGACATGAGCACCAATGTTGTAAAAGTTGTAGCAAGGGTTGTTAATTTCTACAAACAGTTAGTCTGGAACCTATTTCTTAATACTATACCTGTTGATGGTATAGTGGCAGTCTGTGGTAGGACAGAAGAATATAAAGGTATAAAGACAAAAACTAGTATTTATTGTGATAGTGTTGCACTTATATAGTGGGAGGTGGGGGGATTTCAACCAGGGGAAGGGAGGCACAGACAGAATGACTTTCCTAATAGAGTATAGTGGGAAGGCACAGTAGAAAGTCCTGTTCAAGAGAACAACCAGTTTCACATGGCTTTCCTTATGGAGGCATGTGGCAATAACTTTGTTGTTCTATTATTAACCTCAGAAGTAAATCCCATGTCTTAAGCACATTCAAAAGGCGCTTTTAACACCCGTTTTAAGGGCGTTTTAAACTTCATTAACCTTATTAAACCCAGGGTACAATAAAGCAATCACGCAATTGTTACGTCACTTAATCCCTAGATGAACAGCTTAATGTCTAATACATTCAGGATCTGCAACACTAGGCAAGCATCTTCTCCATGTACTTGAATCTCAGCTGGGGCTAGGCCCTCTGTGGGCTGATACTTTCCTTTCAAGAGTCTAGTGAACTCAAACCCAATGAATCACCTTCCTCTATCTGTCATCTCAAGGTGTTTAGTCAGCCTTTCTCACTCTTCCTTTGAAGTCTTACTAGTAGCAAACCTTTGACAGCTTTGGCAATAGGTATCCTCTTCCCCTTGACTAGGGTAAAAGATGTTAGGCAATTAACTCATGGGAACTAATTTACAACTTAAAAATATGTGTAGGGGTCTAAATGGGCGTTATTTTGTCTCAGAAGGAAGATTCCCTTATAAACCTTTGGTTATGTAGCCCAGGTGATATAGGAAACAATAGGGTTATGTCAATACTTGGAATCCACCAACAATCTCTTGGACTCCTTATACTAGTCTTTGGCTCCTGCTCCCTAGACTTGAGCTCCTGATTCTTAGTCTTGGACTACTGCTTCTTTATCTTGGGCTCTTACTTCTTATTTGGGCTCATGATCCTTTATCTTGGGCTCCTTCTCCTTTATCCTTGTCCTCAGCTCCTTGTTCTGTCTTTTGTGGCCTTTGTAATCCACTGTTTCTAATCCCTGTCTTTCTTCAAACTGTTCCCCTTTTTATAGCTCCTTGTTTCAGTCTGTTTCCTTTCAGATCCTTGGGTTTTCCAGGCTTAAACTATCCAGTTTTTCTTGCTTTATAGTACATAAACCTTCTTTACTTACTTCAGCTAATTTAAAACAGACTTTTCCTTGTACATTCCCTCATTTTTGGGCTTTTTATCCTTCTGTTTAACCAATGAAAAACATTGATCAAGTAGGCTCTATCATGAAGCCAATCAACTATTTGGATTGATCAGTTTTGCCAAAACATTTCTCTGGATGACTTGCTATTTACCCTGGTTCAAACCTGGTGTTGTCTCACTCTGGGTAAACCCTGGCCCCGTGGTTCAAACGTTTTCTCCGTAATTCCTGTCATGTTTCTCTGAGCCAACTCAATTGCTTCTTATGTTTTACTTAAGGTATTTTTGCACCTTAATTTTTTCAATGTTTCTCCATGTTTCTTTCATTTTCTCTTCTTGGAGAAGTTCAAAACTGCCTGCCCCTTTCTTCTTGCTCCCTTCTGGGGTTTTGGCAAAAATCCAGCCTTTGTCCTCAGAGTTTCTCTGTACTGTTTTTGTCTGCTTCTGCTTGTCCTTACTTAATCAACTCTTAAGAAATCCACAGTTTATTTTTCTAGCTGTTTCTTTCTTTTCTGCATATCTGTTAACTCTTTTTCTGGATTCTTTTATTATTTACTTCTTTTTAAATTCTTTTTCTTAATTCTTTCTTAATTATCTCTTTCTTTTTACTTCTTTTCTTATCCTAAACTTTCCAAGTCTGTCCTTATCAACTCCTGATCTTCTTCTAATGATCTTCTCTAATTTCTTCTTCTCCTTCTTCTAGTCCTTCTCTGTCATCTTCTGTTTCTTCTACTAGTCCTACTTCTTTGGAAATCTTTCATTCCTCTTCTGCTAGTCCTTCTCTGGCATCTCTCATTTCTTCTGCAAGTCCTTCTTTGGGTGAACCATCAAGCTTCTATCCTCCTCTGTGTAAACCATTAAGGTTCTTTCCTTCTCTGTAGTCTCCATACTAACACTTCAGACTCAGGAAATAAGTCTCCACAAGTGAGTTAGTGTCTTATTAGGCCCCCATCAGTGACCATCACTTTAGGCCATCAACCACAGACAATTCTCATGTATTTACAGTTGTTTTTACTCATTCAAGTGGTTAGTTTGAGATTTCAGTTGTAAAGTAACCAACTTTACTTCCCAGAAACCTATACATTACCAAGCTCTGAAGCTGTTTCCCCGGGCAACTACCTTGATAACGTTCCTGGAAATATTCATGCCTCTCTGGTGACTTCAAGACCTCCTCAAAGCTACCAGGAAGACATAGACAGGGAAACCTTACCCCTAAAATAGGTAAGGTTTGCCACCTGCAGACCTCCTGTAAGTGGCCAAAGAATCTCATAGATATCTCAGCTCCTCCTTCCCTAGCAGCCCTAAGTTACCTACTATTTTAGAGCACCATTCTTTCCCAGTAGCCATAATTTACCTACTAGGTGTGACAAAAATTTCAGGATAATAGGAAGCTGTCTCTAAGTGGTGGGGAATTACCACCCAAATCCACATAGGGTTAATGATTAACCACCAACGCAGCTTCAGATACTGTTTTATAAAGTTTCCAAATGAGATAATAGGATTAAGTAAAATAGTTAATCCCAACCAGAATAGCCCAAGATAAATAGCCTGGGAAATCATCAGGGAGTCTTCAGAATAAAATTCAGGACATTGATATACAACAAGATTTTCAGCTTCAAAGACGGGTGGAACAACTCCAATATTGGTAGGCATTGAATTAACATTGGGCGGCGTCAACAACAAAGTACCAACAGCCGGGCCCCATCTGCCAGTAATGATTCTGCTGAGGATCAGATTGTAGGGGATGTAACACAACAACCCAAATACTGGATGCATTTCTTAAAATAAAATTAGACCAAGGGATAAGTGATTTGTATTGAGTAAATTTTGGGAGGACTCAACTCTTAGAGTTGAAACAGTGAAAATTATTCAATATATATCAAAAATTGACTAAGCAATACCACCTGGATCCTGAGCTCCTATTCCTTCCACATTGTCAAGTGAGTACTTAGTCCAGGTTGCAAAGAACCCTTGTGTGACCAACTTCTGATGACCATGCTGATAAATAAGCTCATATTGGGTGACCCTTAAAATATGTCAATTTATCAACATCAACTTACGGGGGGAATCAGATTCAACTGGCAAACTGGGGCAGCTGTAACCCATTTTCAATCAACTGTTTGATTCAAGTCCGTCAAATAAGTCAGTTTTGTTAAAGGTTATCCAGCCTTCCAAGCTTTTCTACTTGGCCAAATAATTCCTGGCATTATAGAACTTACCATGACACCAACTAGGTTGAAGCACCATTCTTTCCCAGTAGCCATAAGTTACCTATTAGTCTGGGATTTCATCCTTTCCTACCAAAATTTACCTGTCTTAGGTCACTATCTTTCTTTAAATTCAAGCATTGAGTCTTAATTTCAGCCAAATCAGCCCTTGCCTGCAAACTGACTCCATGTGGATCATCATAATAGCACTCCCAGGAATTGACTACTTGGACCAGCAGCAACAGAAGTAGGATGAATTTAGACAGTTGGTTTGGGCGTTAAGGGTAGTTCCATGGGAGATAAGTAGGCAGCAGACTTGTTGTATTTCTTGTTGGATATTAAGGGGTATATGTTGATTTCTTTTCTATTGCTAATGATATGGTAGTAATCTTTGGGAGTGTCTGGGTGGGTGTACCACTGCAGATTTTCCAAGGTCCAGGGTTCTTGGTTGGTGTTTGAGGGATACTCAGTGAAGTTTACAGGACCAAAAAGAGCGTCAGGGGCAGCAGTAATCAGGTGCTTCTG
This sequence comes from Entomophthora muscae, assembly GCA_014839935.2. Taxonomy (NCBI): domain Eukaryota; kingdom Fungi; phylum Entomophthoromycota; class Entomophthoromycetes; order Entomophthorales; family Entomophthoraceae; genus Entomophthora; species Entomophthora muscae. The sequence goes on from QTSX02005034.1 coordinate 245,843, forward strand.
GATTTCCAGCTGGGGCTTGAGGTTCAACTCCTGAGGATTAGTTTTGGTATCTGGGCAATTGCAGGTGAAAGATTATCAGAAATATGTATGGAAATAGATTGGTGAACCAAAGGCCCATAACAAACTTTTATTGGGTAAGAATGATAAAACTGATTCTTACAGATGCTCTTGGTTTATATAGTTACTTACCTGTAGGTGGCTCTGGGCATTCTTCTTGGGCTATCTGGGTGGCATGTTTGGGCATCTTAAATTCTGTTGTCTGGTTGGCTGGCTTTTAGTTTTTTTTAATGTCTTCAGAAACAGTTGTTTGTCCTTCTATCAATCTATCTGTGCTTGGCTGATCATTGATTGTAGCAGGAATTGTTGTAGGTGTCATGAGAACAACTTCAATCTGGTTACCAAACTTGGTGTCAAGAATGACAATTTTGATGCTCCTAAATCTCAAAATACGGAACCAGAGTTGAACCCTGGACAAAACATTTTGCAGACTGCCAGACTCATAGGCTGGGAACATGACAACCCGCTACTAATTAAAGAAGTTGCTACCATCCTGCCAGAACCCAAACCCTTAGCTTTCCTTCAGGATTCTGCAAGAAAACCGCCAGTGCAAGGTGCCAAGAATTCCCCTGAGGTGCCAACGCCTGACACTGGCGGTTTGCCCGGTGAAATAGACAAATCTCCCCCCTGGGAATTTTTCCAAACTCTCCCAAAGTCCCTGGGAAGGCACTGAACCCAAAGAGGCACCCAACACTCAAATCAATAAACAGAAGGATTTGAAGTCTTCTCACCCCAAAGCAGCCAGTGGCAAACCGCCAGTGCCAAGTGCCACACTGCCATCTGAGACACCTGATGCCAACCCGCCCAAGTCCAGAAAACCTGATCAAGAAGTGAAGCCTGGCAGTGTGAGATAAATACCTGTCAGGCCAAGACCAAAACCCGATTGTCATTTTTAAATAAAGGTTATGAGATATTGGTTTCCCCAATTATTGCCGTATTTTATCCTTGTAATCTGTCAGTTCACTCAAAAATCCTCTGAACCACCTGCCAACCTGCCAGCTACATACCGCCCACCAGGTGCCCCCTTTGGTCCCGTCCATTTCACGGAGTATCCCCTAAAGCCCAAGTACAGAGACTATGCCACCAACAACATACTAGCTCGGGACCCCTGGGCCAGAATCACTGAGAGAACCAGATACAACCAAGAAGGTCCTTGGTACATTACCAAACCTGGCCTGTTCAGAGATAAATACAACTTTCTCCCTGCCTACCAAATTGACATGGAGCCACCCGTCACCCCCAAGCCAATGCTTGCCTCCACCGCCAAACTCCTACTGGACCATACCAACAAGCTTTTTGGAATTGTATATATAAATCTCACGGGGGTAATAGATACTATTGTTCCCGCTGCCAGTCTGTGGTTGTGGTTGGGCAAGTCAATGTCCTACCTCATTAAGTTAGTGCCAATCCTTTGGTGGGCCCTGCCCACCCAGTCCGCAACCTGCCAGTTCCCAGACGCTAGCAAGCCGGCCAGTCAGGGTTGGTTCCCTGACATTATGACAATCTATTTTAACACTGGTACCCTGAGCCCCAGGATGTTGATTATTTTTGGGGCATCTTGTATGTTTTTTGTAATAATAACCACTCATTATATATTTATGATGACCAAAAACCTGATCTCTTCCGTGTGGAAGAACAATAACGTAACCCCAGACAACCCCAAGAACTCTGACCCCACCGCTAAACCCGCCAAAGGACCCTCCTCTCAGGTTCAGAATGTGATAGTCAACCAATCCCTCACCAAAGTGGAGATGACACAGATGGAAAAACTCACTCTCAAGGAGGCCTGCTGCGTCATGCCAGTGCTCTGACTAACTTTTCAAACCAATGCCCCATCCTATTCCAGTGACACAGAAAAGGTACTAGGAGTAGCTGCCATGCTATCAGGAGACGCCCTTGATTGGTTTGGCAAAGCCACTGCCAAAGACGTGGAATTTTGCCTGGACTATGCCAAGTTTGAAGCCAAACTGATGGCCACAGGGGAAGACCGCAACACCAGATACTATGTCCTGAACTCCTTGTTGGAAATCTGACAGGGTGCCTGTCTCATCCAAGCTTACATTGACAAATTCCTCAAGCTAAAGATTTGCACCCAACTGGAAGACAAACTGGCGGCTATCATCTTCCAAAAAGGAGTCAACCTAGCAATGAAGGACTTGTTGAAGCACCATCTGCCTACCCTCAGCCTAGACAATCTGGTCCCCCTGTGCAAGGGCCTTAGCATGAACCAAGAGAATTCTGGCCCCTCCCAGACCCGCCAAACCCAAGCACCAACCCCCAACAGAACAGGAATGACACCCAAAGAGCTCCAACAACACTATTGCAAAGGACTCTGTTTTCACTGCCACAAGGTGGGCCACTTGACCAGAGCCTGCCCTAGGAAGAACACTGCCCCAATCTCACTGGCGCAAATAAACACTTCTTCCCAGTCTTACAAATTCATCCAAGTGACCATAGAACTATTGGGAAACAAGCGCCAGATTGAAGCTTTTATTGATACAGGAGCTGATGAAAGTTTCATTGATGCCGGCCTGGCAAAGAAACTAGACATGACAGCTTCAGAGCGTAGTCTACAAGTGTTCATGGGAAACAGCTCTCTTGACACAGTCTATGAGTGTGAACAAGAACTCCTGTTGACAATTGGACATAATGTGTACCTGTTGTCCCTGATCCTCCTACCCGGACTGCCCCACCCCCTTATACTGGGCAACTCCTGGTCTAACAAACATGGCCTGATCCTGAACTATCACAAACAAATTGCCACGTTAGGCCAACCTGAATCTTGCAACACTGTCCCCTTTTGCATGAGCTATGGCCAAACCCCTACCAATAAACTCCTAACCATAAAGATAGAACCTAGTGTCGGAAGACTACCCACACCCCTACAGAAATGGGACCACGTGTTTAGTGAAGAGGCAGCCACCAAACTACCCAGTCATTTAATCTACAACCACGCCATAGACCTGCTGCCAGGGACTCAACCGCACCACGGCCCCATTTACAGCTGTAACCACCGCAAGCAAGTGGCCTTGAAAGCATGCCTTGAGGATATTACAAACAAAGTGTTCATACAGGTGTCAAAAGCCCCCTGCTTGTTGCCCATGCTATTTGTAGGGGAAAAAGACAGTGGGATGTGTCCTTGCATAAATTACCAGAAGCTGAACAACATTAGGGTGAAGAACCGCTATCCCATCCCCAACACCAACAACCTCTGCAATGTACTGACTGGAGCCCAGGTGTACTCAAAAATTGACCTCCAAGATGTGTTCAACCAAATCTGAATCAAGGATGGAAACAAGTACAAGACTGCCTTTAAAACCTGATATGGGCTGTACAAGTACCTGGTGATGCCCTTTGGCCTCTGCAACGCCCCCAGTACCTTCCAAAGGATGATCAACACTGTCCTGGGGGAATACCTTGACCGCTTCTGTGTGGCATATCTGGATGACATCCTCATCTACAGCAAGTCTCACAAAGAACACCTGCACCACCTGGACCTCATATTAGAGAAACTCTCTCAAGCCAATTTACACGCTAAGCTCAAGAAGTGTGAATTCTTTCAGTCAGAGGTTGAATTCTTGGGATACATAGTGAAGACTGGCGGCTTTGCCATGGCACAAGACAAAGTAGAAGCAATAACGTCTTGGCCGGTGCCTAAAAACAGAAAGGATGTGAGAAGTTTCTTGGGTCTGGCAAATTATTGCAGAGATTTCATAAAAAAATTTCTCACATTACTCTCCCCCTGACCCGCCTTTGCTCTGAAAAGGTCACCTTTGCCTGGACTTCAGAGTGTACCGCCACTTTTGAGACCTTGAAACTTGCCTTCACCTCCGCCCCCGTCTTGGCCATGCCAGATCCCTCCAAGCCATTTGTACTGGAAACTGATGTGTCTGACTTTGTGGTGGGAGGGGTCCTTCTTCAGGAAGGAGGGGATAGTATGCTATATCCTGTAGCATATTACTCCAAGAAGATGCTGCCTGCCAAAGGAAACTACCCAATCTACAACAAGGAGATGCTTGCAATAATGAAGACCCTGAAACATTGGCGCCGGTACCTATGTGGCACTGAATTCCCAGTAAAAGTCCTAACTGGCCACAAGAACTTGGTTTAATTCTTTAAACCCATACAGTTGAACCAGAGACAAGCCAGATGGGCTCTAGAACTGGCCAACTACACCCTGACAATTGACTACAAACCCGGGAAAGTCAACATAGTACCAAACGCACTGAGCAGAAGAGCAGATATGATCCCCACCACAGCTGAAACCAAGGACCACAACACCCATGTACTCCTCAACCCCGCCAGCCTAAGCATCCAACTGATGTTCATGCAGATTATGGCCCGTAAGCCTGACATCATTGAGGCGCAGAAATTAGACAAGTATTCAGCGGAACTCATTGCCAACTTGACCTCAGACCCAGATAGCCGACACTACAAGAAGGAATTCTCATTGAAAGGAACTACTCTGCTGTTACACAACCGGATCTACGTACCAGAAGGTGAAACAAGGATCAAAGTACTCATAGACTACCACAATTCAGAAATAGCCGGCTACCCTGGCAGACTCAAGACAATCCGAGGAATCAAGAAGAATTATGCTTGGCCCCAACTGGACAAAGACGTGGCCGCCTATATCAAAGGCTGTGAGACATGTGGAAGAACCAAACCCCGTAGATCCAAACCTGAGGGCTTGCTAAGACCACTAGACATACCAGCGGGACCCTGGCAGTCCGTTTCAATGGACTGTATTGTGGAACTACCCCCTTCTAATTTGTTCAATGCAATCCTAGTCATGGTAGATAGATTCACTAAAATGTCCTATTTTGTTCCTACCACCACCCACTGCACTGCTGCAGAGACAGCTAGACATTTCCACAACTGCATCCTAACCCAACACGGCACTCCAGCAGAAATCATCACTGATAGAGGACCACAATTCACCCCCAACTACTGGGCTCAGGTGATGAAGGACTTGGGGGTAAAGCGCTGTGTATCAACCTCCTACCACCCACAGAATGACAGCCAGACTGAACTAGTGAACCAAATACTTGAATAGTATCTACAATGCTATGCCAACACCAACCAAGATAACTGTGCTGAGCTGTTACCCATGGCACATTACGCCTACAACAGCAAAGACCATGCATCTACTGGAATGTCTCCTTTCAAAGCCAACTACAGGTATGACCCCTCATGAGACCCTAGCATTGAAAACAAGAAAACCAACCTGTTGGGACGTGCCTGGATTGAACAGATCCACAACACCCAAACTGTATGCCTAGCAAACCTGAACTGAGCTGTACAGACATACAAGGCCTTTGCTGATTGAAAACAAACCCCCGGTAAACCCCTCCAAGTTGGAGACAAGGTCTATTTGGATTCCTGTAACGTACCCCTGCATGTGCCTTGCAGAAAACTAGCTCACAGAAGAAGTGGACCACACAAGATCACCAAGCTCATTGGAGAAGTAGCCTTCAAGTTAGACCTACCCCCCACATAGAAGATCCATAATGTTTTCCACCGTGCCCTGTTGTTCAAAAAGGACGGAAACTCCCTACCCCACCAGAAGATCAAGTCAAGCCCCCTGCCAATCTGGAAGGACCACTCAATTGAGTACAAAGTTGAATACATCCACGGCAACCGAGTCCACTACAAGACCCCCCAGTACTACGTCAAGTGGGCCGGCTATCCCCCAGAAGAAATCACCTGGGAACCCTTGAGCAATCTAACCAATGCCAAACAGGCCATCTAACAATACCTTGAGAAGAAGGCCCTGAAAGGGGAAATTTTGGGGGAAGAAGGGGATGATGTCAGGAATGACAATTTGGATGCTCCTAAATCTCAAAATACGGAACCAGAGTCAAACTCTGGACAAAACATTTTGCGGACTACCAGACTCATAGGCTGGGAACACAACAACCCGCTACTAATTAAAGAAGTTGCTACCAGCCTGCCAGGACCTGAACCCTTAGCTGTCCTGCAGGATTCTGCAAGCAAACCACCAGTGCAAGATGCCAAGAATTCCCCCAAGGTGCCAACACCTGACACCGGCAGTTTGCCCAGTGAAATAGACAAATCTCCCCCTAGGAATTTTTCCAAACTCTCCCAAAGTCCCTGGGAAGGCACTGAACCCAAAGAGGCACCCAACACTCAAATCAATAAACAGAAGGATTTGAAGTCTTCTCACCCCAAAGCAGCCAGTGGCAAACCGCCAGTGCCAAGTGCCACACTGCCATCTGAGACACCCAATGCCAACCCACCCAAGTCCAGAAAACCCAACCAAGAAGTGAATCCTGGCAGTGTGAGATAAATACCTGTCAGGCCAAGACCAAAAACCCCATTGTCATTTTTAAATAAAGGTTATGAGATATTGGTTTCCCCAATTATTGCCATATTTTATCCTTGTAATCTGTCAGTTCACTCAAAAATCCTCTAACCCCCTGCCAACCTGCCAGCTACGTACCGCCCACCAGGTACTCCCTTTGGTCCCGTTCACTTCACGGAGTACCCCCTAAAGCCCAAGTACAGAGACTATGCCACCAACAATATACTAGCCCAGAACCCCTGGGGCGGAATCACTGAAAGAACCAGATACAACCAAGAAGGTCCTTGGTACATTACCAAACCCGGCCTGTTCAGAGATAAATACAACTTTCTCCCTGCCTACCAAATTAACATGGAGCCACCTGTCACCCCCAAGCCAATGCCTGCCTCTGCCGCCAAACTCCTACTGGACCATACCAACAAGCTTTTTGGAATTGTATATATAAATCTCACGGGGGTAATAGATACTATTGTCCCTGCCGCCGGTCCGTGGTTGTGGTTGGGCAAGTCAATGTCCTACCTCATTAAGTTAGCGCTAATCCTTTGGTGGGCCCTGCCCACCCAGTCCGTGACCCACCAGTTCCCAGACGCTAGCAAGCCGGCCAGTCAGGGTTGGTTCCCTGACACTTGGACTAGTTTTTCAAGAATTTGTGAGATTGAATTTCTTGATTAAAAAAGGGTTCCCAATTGGGAACATGTGACAGTCCACATGGAAGCTGTTGGGCAGTCAAGGGCTTATTTGGTCTCAATAAAGACTCTATGCTGAAAGTTGGTCATGGATAGTAGTTTTGGGCCAGGTAGAGGCCTAGTAAGTAGCATGGGCTACTAGGGAAGGTAAGGCCTGCCAAGTAGGAAACATTGGCTACTAGAGGCAGAGGTTAAACCAGCCCAGCAGGTAACATTGGCTGTTAGAGGGCTGTTTAGGTATCTCCACCCAGTAGGTAACATTGGTTACTGTGGTGGTAAATGATGCAACCTAGCAGGTAACATTGGCTGCTAGGGTGCTATATGGAAGGTCTAAACCTATTAGGTAACATTGGCTGCTAGGAGAGGATAATGGCTCTTTTCCCTAGCAGGTAACATTGGCTGCTAGTGTGCAAGTTAGGTTTATGAACTTAGTAGGTAACATTGGCTACTAGGGGTGGGAAATGGCTTTTCTACCCAGCAGGTAGCATTAGCTTCTGGGAAGAATGGGTGATGTGACTGTCATGACTGGGTGTAGTACTGTACCAAGGTGACATGAGAGGAGTCCACCCTTCAGGGTATTGCATCACTAAGGCCCAATACAGGAAGGGCAAGGAGCAGGATAAATACAGTATACCAGCTGCAAGTGAACGGTAGGTACTGAGGTGAGGTACTACAACCTCAGCAAGACTAAGGATGGTCAGGATGACCATCCCATATCTGCTGTGGTCATAAGGGATAACCTCAGCAGAGGGGTGTGGGATTGGAGGAGGAGTGGGAGGGATGAAGCTGCTGGCCTGTCCAGGGCTGGGGCCTGGCTGGTAGTCCATTGCTACAGGTTCTACTGTTTCTACTAGGTGAAGCGCTGGTGACTGAGCTGGTTGATTTGGGATTGTCCAAGGTGATAAAAGAATATGGGGAAGAAAGGCAAAGACTACTCTATGGACCATACACTTTATTAAACGTTGTCTGTGTCTGCCTTGATTTGTCAAGAATGAAGTATGGAAATAAGATTCCATGAGCCACCAGAACTTCAAACCATTGACTACTCCAATTATCTTATAAGTCATCTAAGAAGATCCAGAAAGAGACAAGACAAGAGAATTCATAAGATAAGGACAGGAGTGAAGAACCATAAGATTTATTGAAGCACCATAAGGAGAATGATGGATAAGGGTTAAGAGAAAGGGAAAGGTAATTTATACTCATCAATTCTTGAATGAGAGGAGTCAAGTATGCTATAAGAGGGATATAGAATTTTGAAGGTATATTGGAACATGTAACAGTGGTCAAATAATGGCATCAATAGATTCCTCTTGGTCTCAGCTTTCAGGAATGCCTTTAAACGTTGAGATTGGTTCTCTAGCCGCAGAGATATGATTTTGTGAGGATCAGCAATTATGCGCAAGCAGATAGTTTGAAAGGTATTTGGACTGCAAAAGCACTCGGAAATGGCACAATTAAATCAAGTTAATATAAAAACCTATTTAAAATTGAGTTTGAACATGATAAAATCAAGTAAATTGATATAAAATGTTGTCAGGATTCTGAATCCTGACATGATTGTAGGGAAGTGGGTTTTATACCACTCATCTGGTCTTCCTTGGAAGCAACTACTGGCAGCTCCTTGGTGAGCTCTAGTAGCCCAACCTTTGGTCACAAGAACTTTGGGGAAGAAGGAGGAATTATTGAGAACAGGGGATATGGTCCCAAGAATCTTGGACTGGGTTGGTGAAGGGAAATTCTCTGAGCTTGGGCCATTGGATTGGTTGATTGACTCATGGCTAGGGGAAGTTCTGGGGTCTGAGTTTGGCTCATCTGATTTCATCTTGAGATTGGTCAGATTGCTGGAAGCTGATTGGTGACTAATTATATCCAGCTTAATCATTTGGGGCTGGGGTTGCTTGGCAGTTTGGACTTGCTTCTGGGTAGGGGAATTGTCATCTGTTGGTGAATATTCCTGGCTGATTGGCTTCTCTCCTGTTCTTGACCCAATGAAACAGTTGGAAAATGCAAGCATTGTGGGGTTTTCAATGGCTTGGGAATCTTCTTTAGCAGGATTTATTTGATTGACAGGGGAAACTAGAACATCTTCCTGCAGATGATGCTTCATTACATTAGTGGGTGATGTGGCATTGAGTTTAGGACTGGAAGATGGGACTGGAGCAGGAACCTTAACTTCTGAGGAACTGGTTGACTGGAATTGGACAGTAACTGGTTTATTTCCCATGTTATTTAACAGACTCAGTTGATACTGAATCTACTGGATAACCTAGAAAAATTCATTCATTACTATGTGGGAGCCACCCATCTCATTTATGACATTGGAGCTGGTGGCTCTTCTACTGTTGGGGGCTGCTAGCCCCCCTGGGCCAGTTTGTGAACTGGCCCTGATTGATTTAACAGCTTCTGTTGCCAAAAGCAAATTGAAGCTGATCTCTCTTTCAAGAGTCAGCTTCCACCCGCCCTGGTGGCTTGTGGGGGGTTCAATTCCCCCAGCAGGTTTTTGTGGTTGCCTGTGTTTTTGCTTGACAGCAGAAGTCGCAAATTTGACTCTGGGACTCAAATTTTTATTATTTCCAGCCCTTACAGTGACCTAGCAGGTAGCAGTGGCTGCTAGGAAAGGGAGGAGCTAAGATAGCTGTACATGTCCTTGTATACCCACAGGAAGTCTGTGGGTAAGCATCTTACCTAACAGATTAGTAAGGTGTCCTCATATGTGTTTCCCTGGAGGCTTTGGGGAGGTCCTGAAGCTACCATTAGGGGCATGGATATGCTCAGATGCAGTATCCAGGTAGCTGCTTGGGGAAGCAGCTGCAGAAATTGGTATTATCAGGTCTCTGGGAAGTAAAGTTGATCACTTTGCGCCTGAAATCTCAGACTTAACCACCTGAGTGAGTAAAGACAACTGCACAGACATGAGGATTGTCTGTGGTTGAATGGCCCAAGTGGAGGTCACTTGCGGGGGGCCAGTCAAGCGCCAGTAGCCTTATAGACTTATTTCCTGAGCCTGAGGTATTGGTTACGGGACTGAAAGTGGAACCAAAAGTGGTTCATTGGAAAAGACCACAGTAAAGACTAGTAAGAAGAACTGGATGATCACAATGAAGACTAGTTGAAGGACTGGAGGATTATAGTGAGGAATGAAACCTAGGTGGTTCATGGTGAGGACTAGCTGAAGGACTGTAAAGTTCATGAAAAGGACTAGCTGAAGGACTAGAAGATCATGGTGAAGGACTAACTCAGGGACTAGAAGATCATGGAGCAGGACTAGCTTGAGAACTGAAAGGTGGTTGAGAAAAACTAGCATAAGTAGATGAAGGAGTAAGAATGCTGTATTTGGACTATTGCTAGTAAGATTAATAATAATAAAGAAGCAGTAAAAGAATTAATCTGCCAAAAATATGATAAAAAGATTAAGATTAATATCATATAAAGAAAGAGTAGAAAGCAGGAAATAATTTACAGAAAACAGACTATAAATTTATTAAGAGTTGATTGAGTAAGAAGGAGCCAAAGAGGCCAGAAACAGGACAGAGAAACTGTAAAGACAAAGGCTGAAGTTTTGCTAAAATGAGTAAGAGAGGCAAGAAGCAAGCAATGGGCAAGTTCAAAGGGCCAAAATGTTGAGAAAACACAGGGAAACTTGGAGAAACATTGAAGAAATTAGGGTTTGAAAATCCCCTAAGTAAAACATATGTGGAAGCGCTCAAGTTTGCCCAGAGAAATGTGACAGGAATCATGGCAAAATTGTTCAAATGTGGAGCAAGTGTTTATCTGGAGCAAGGTAGCACCAGGGTTAAACCAGGGTCAAGAGCAAGTCATTTGGGTAAACGTTTTGGCAAAACAGTTCAATCCAGGTGTCTGATTGGCTGCAGGTTGAAGCTTGTTTGATCACTGTTTTAAGGGCTTTAACTGAAAGGTTTAAGCCTAAAAAATGGGAGAATAAAGCAGAAAAAGCAGGGTTTTAATTGACTGAAGTAAGTTAAAAAGCTTTTATATATTATAGAGCAGAAGAAACTGGATATTTTAAGCCTGGAAAACCTGAGTTTTGAGAGAAATAAGGACTAAAACAAGGAGCTATAAAAGGGGATCAATCTAAGACTTTTCAGGGACTGGATCAAGTGGAATAACAAGGCCACTAGAGCTATACAGAGAGCTGGAGACCAAGATAAAGGTTCAGGAGCCCAAGATAAATGTAAGGGCTGCCAAGTTTCAATTTGCAACAACCAGATTCAAACCTGCGCACACCCTGTCAAGCAAAAAAGCGGTCAACCGCACAGACCTGCCCTGGTGATTTGAACGGGGTTCATTTCCCCCATCGGGTGGGAACCAACTCTCAAAAGAGAGATTGGTTTGTATTTATTAAATTCAACAGAAAGCAAGCAAAAAAACCAGGGCCGGTTTGTTAACTAGCCCAGGGGGGCTGGCAGCCCCCAATGGTAGTGGAGCCACTGGCTCCAATGCTACAAATGAGCCAGGTGGCTCCCATCTTGTAGTTACTGATACTTGCTGGGTTATTCAGCAAATCTAGTACCAACTGAGTTTGTTGAATAACTTGACAAATACACCAGTTCCCAACCAAATTTCCAGTTCATCTGAATTGAAAATATCTGTTCCCAAATTGCACCCATTTTCCAGTCCTGATGCAACTGTCTGTACCCAGCCAAATCCCATTACACCTGACAGTACACCCACTAATGTAATGAAACATCACCTGCAGGAGGTTGACCCAAAATCCACTACCAATCACATAAAGCCTGGAGAAGAGAGCTCCCAAGCCAATTTAATCCCCACATCACCTGGAGTTTCCAATTATTTCATTGGTTCAAAAGATGAAGAGAAGCTACTCAGCCAAGAATATCCACCTGCAGATGACAATCCCTCTGCCAAACACCCCCAGCCCCAATTGATTGAACCTGGTAAAAATAGTCACCATTCAGCTTCCAGAAATCCAACTGATCTCCAGGTGAAACCAGAAGAGCCAAACCAAGTTCCCAGTGCTGTTCCCAGCCATGATTCAGCCAGCCAATCTATTGGCTCAAATGCAATGGGCCTTTCTGCTTCAACCCAGTCCAAGATTCTTGGGACCCTATCCCTGTTCTTAAGAATTTCTCCTCCCCACCCAAAGTACCTGTGACCAAAAGTTGGTCTACTAGAGCTCACCAAGGAGTTGCCAGTAGTTGCTTCCAAGGAAGACCAGATGAGTGGTATAAAACCCACTTCACTACAATCAATTCAGACGCAGACAACGTTTAATAAAGTGTATGGTCCATAGAGTAGTCTTTGCCTTTCTTCCCCATATTCTTTTATCACCTTGGACAATCCCAAATCAACCAGCTCAGTCACCAGCTCTTCACCTAGTAGAAACAGTAGAACCTGTAGCAATGGAATACCAGCCAGGCCCCAGCCCTGGACAGGCCAGCAGCTTCATCCCTCCCACTCCTCCTCCAATCCCACACCCCTCTGCTGAGGCTATCCCTTATGACCACAGCAGATATGGGATGGTCATCCTGACCATCCTTAGTCTTGCTGAGGTTGTAGTACCTCATCTTGGTGCCTACTGTCCACTCGCAGCTGGTATGCTGTACTTATCCTGCTCCTTGCCCTTCCTGTATTGGGCCTTGGTGTTGCAATACCCTGAAGGGTGGACTCCTCCCATGTTGCCCTGGTATGGTACTACACCCAGCCATGACAATAAAGGAGCCAGAGCCTAAGATGAGGGAGCTGGATCTCAGAATAAAGAGCTGAAACCTAAGCAAGGAGTAGGAGTCTAAGACCAAGTACAAGGAGTCCAAGAGATGGATGGAGGACTCTAAGTATTGGCACATATCAATGGTTACCTTGACCCCTGTGTCATATATAAGAAGGTTTCTAAGGGTATCTTCCTTCTGAGAGTGAATAAAAGCCCATTTTGACTCCTATAAATATTTCTTAGATACATTTTTCCATACTAGAGAATGACAACTCCTTCCAGTCAGTCCCTGGCTATGACCCAGGACACACTATGGGGACTGGTGGACAGGAACCCCAAAGGTCCTACACCGTCAATGCTGATATTATGAAAGGTGTGCTGTGGAGGAACTAGTTTGAACTCATGGGATGCAGCTCAGGGACATTGTAGCTAGCAGTTGTGACAACTAGCAATGACATCAGGGATCAGCAGAAAGAGGTTTTCCCAATAATAGTTCTTCTGGAACCAGTCATAGGTCTTGACAATACCCCATGCCCAGTTTCTTTATGGGCTTGGAGCACTAACAAAAGTTGATGACTGGGGAGTACATAGGGTAGATACTGGTCACACACTTTCTTAAAGATCTTATTGTCAAGGATGAGGGTATTCTCAGATAGCTTAGCCAGGGCTTATCAAATCTCCTCAGTCTTTTTCCCCAAGAGGAAGGATACCCAATCAGTTCATAAAAATGGTCTGTCTCTTCAGGGTGCAGAACAAGGATAGACATTTGTGATAACCAGTCTGTTTTCTGATGCTGGATTCTGGGGCAATTTAATACTGTTAAATCATAACCTTGAAGCCAAAGGGCCCATCTAGCTAAACGCCCTTCAGGTTCATTGAGCTGTTGTAACTAATTAAGTGAGGCGTGGCCAGTAGCTACAGTGAAATGGGTGCTGTAGACGTAATGGCATAATTGCTTAACAGCATGCATCACAGCAAGACATTCTTTCTCTGTAACGCTATAGCTCTTCTCATGCTTGTTGAGAACTCTAGACATATACACCACGGGATGATCCACTCCTTAATTGTCTAACTAAGTGAGGATGGCTCCAATGGCCAAGTCACTAGCATCAGAGTAGATAATAAACTCCTTATCATAGTCAGGGTACACCAGGATGGAAGCCTCCTTGAGCTTTTGCTTAAGAGTCTCAAAGGCTTGCTGTTGACTGGCAGTCTATTTGAAGGAGACATTGTGTAGCAGTTGGACTAAAGGTTTGCTAGTGTCAGCAAAGTCAGGGATGAACTGCCTATAGTAGCTCATCATGCCCAGAAAGACTTAAACCTCACATAGGCTGGTAGGTGGAAGCATCTTTTCAATAGCCTTAACTTTCTTGGTCATGGTTTGGATTCCAGTTTGGGTTACTTAATGACTCAAGAATTCAAGATGTTCCTTAAAGAAAGCACATTTAGACAGCTTCATCTTTAAACCAGCTTCTCAAATCTTAAGGAAGACTTCTTTCAAATGAGCCAAGTGATTGGTAAAGCTTGCTCTGAAAACGTTTATATCATCTAAGTACACTAGAACACAAGAGAGCTTTAAGTCACAGAGTATGGAGTTCATGGTGTTGTAACTTCAGCTATGGTGTGGTGATGGCTGTTATACGCTTAACTCAATTATGACCTATGTATTACTAAAGACTAAGCAAAGATGATTCCTCTGCTTAATTTTTAAATAAGTGTATATTTAATTTAATATTGATTCTTTATTTAACAATACAAGGGAAGAGTTATATAGGGGTTTTGTGATTAAACTTGAGCCACTGATTCTCTAATCAGACTTCACCTCAGATCATATTGGTTCTCAGCCCATCAATTTGTATGATTGTTTGATGGGCTAAATAACCCTCTGAGATTATGACCTGTTGTTCAACCAGACTAGTTGTTCATCTGAACTACAGGGAAATTCAACCCTTTGCACTAGAGCCCAATTGATGTGAGGTATTGACGTCAGTAATGGCTAGTTTACACTAACTGCATTACAACACATGGCTTGCTGAAAGATAGCAGGAGCGTTATAAAGCCCTTGAGGCGTTTGTGTAGGCTCAAACAACCCCTCAGAAGTAATGAGGGCTGCCTTTTTCCTATCTTTGGGGGAGAGGTCAACTTGCCAGTAGCCAGATGCCAAATCCATAGCCAAAAGAACTTAGAACCTACAAGACAGCAAAAGGCATCATCTATGTGTGGCAAGGGGAAATAATTCTTTTTGGTTAAAGAATTTAACCGTTGATAATTCATCACAATGTTGTGACCTCCATCCTTCTTCTTCAAGATGAGCAGGGGGAGGCCCAAGGACTCTGTAAAAGGGCAAGCAGCCCGGCATCTAGTAGCTGTTTGAGTTCCTTAGATACTTGTGTGTCCTACACTTGACTCTGGCAATAAGGTTCAGCTTGGAAGGGAGGTGTGTCACCAGTATCAATCTAATTAATGACTTCTTTAGCTAAGCCATAATCAGTACTATCCTTAGCAAAGATGTCCGCAAACTGATCTAAAAAGTTGAGCACTTTT
The DNA here is from genome assembly GCA_014839935.2 of Entomophthora muscae. Taxonomy (NCBI): domain Eukaryota; kingdom Fungi; phylum Entomophthoromycota; class Entomophthoromycetes; order Entomophthorales; family Entomophthoraceae; genus Entomophthora; species Entomophthora muscae. The sequence goes on from QTSX02005034.1 coordinate 261,147, forward strand.
TCTGCTGAACTGGGGACAGCTGCAGGAAGTCTTAGGCAGTAAACAGGGATAAGACATGTGGCTCATCTTCAGGTAAGTTGAAGTTGTGGAAAGTGCCAAAGGGATGTAAAGAAAGAACCTCATGAGCATTCAGTAGCTTGCCTTATCCAACAACCTGGCCTCTTGACACAGATATAGAGGGCTGTTAAATTAGCCACCAACAGCTGAACAGGATTGTTGTGAGAGATATCTAGGATCCCAGAGCAGAGATAGTGTTGCAACTGAGTTTTCATCTTTGCCTGCCAACATATCTAACAACATGGACCAATCTGATGGCAATATTAAACTGTGGGCACTTTCTCCTAATTAGGAGCACTTCCAATTTAACCTGCTAATCCCCACATGAGTTATTCCTTGGCTTTGAACCTTAAATGAAAAATGCCACTATGCCACCCCCTGTGGCCTTGTAGCTTTCCCATATAGTATATTAATCACAATATTCTTTAATAAATAATAACTTATTCTATTAATTCTTGTCCTTTCTATTGGACTTTTGTCTTCCCCAATCAAATAATGAACTCTAATTGGTTCAGTTGCAACAATAGGGTTCATTGCGGCCTAACAAGGGAGGCAAGTACAGCTCTAGAAATGTGCGTTCAGGAAACTTGTAAGATATCTGAGAGTTCAGGATGGCTTGAGAGCCAGGGGGATGGTTACAGCAGAAGTGGCCAGAAGTGGAATCCTTTAAGATGCAGGGAAGGCCATGGGAGGACACTTCATGTTGGACAAATGGGTATGGTACTTCAAGGTAAAAACACCAGTTGGGTACTCTAAAGCACAAGTCTTGAGGCATTTCCTGAGACTTTTACAGGTTCCTCAAAAATCAGGGGGACCTCATACCCTAAAATAGAGAGATAGCCATCTTTTAAATTGATAACCCCATTGTATTCCCTAAGTAATAGAGTACCAACTAGTAGAGCATAACTCTCATTCTCTAAAACTACAGCAGGCGTAGCTAAGAGTAGTTTACCAAGCCGCATAGGGAGAGCAGAATAGGCCCCTATAGCGCAAGTCATAGACAAGCCAGCAGTACCATAAGAATGATGGTAGTTAAGGTCAGTGGCAAGTTTAAGCTTCTTCACAAGCTTTGAGGATACAACATTGACTGGAGACCCAGTGTCCAAAATGGCCTTGATCTTCACCTTTTAAATAGATATCTCTACACAAGTAGCTGTAAGACCAAAAGACAGAAGGACAGCCAGGATATCCTGGGCTTCAGCTAGTTCCTTGTCCCACTTTTTGATAATACATCTCAAAACTGAGAACTCCTTGTACACAGTCTGAAGAGGAAGCAAAACTGATAAATTCTTGAAAACAGCATCAGCTACTTCAGCTGCTTCTTTAGAAGACTCTACTAACACAGGTGACCTCTTAGCTTGCGTGAGATATGGGCGCAAGACATCCTCCTTGGCTTCAGTCAGAGGCTTGGTAGTGGTTGTAGTCTTCCCAGAGCATAGTTTGTAAGGGACAGCAATGGTTTTGGGAACTTCTAGAGCTAAATAACCATAGGTGTTGGAATTGTCAGTATCAAAATCATCCATGTCTGAATCATCAGAGATGTCATGAAATAATAGAAGAATTGAAGGTGCCTTGGAATTGGTGTGCTCAGTATCTTTTATGAACAGGGGAATCAAGGAGACTGAGAAGAATTTTCAACCAAGAGTGTCTCTTCCTTTAGGTTGACTGTTCTTTTTCCGCCTGGTCCTTAGGGTCAGCACCTTCAACTTGTAGATTGGTACAGACACAGGAGTAGTTGCCTACCTGTCCACAGTTATGACATCCTTGGCGCCTAGGAGGATTCTGCGAGTTCATAGTGAGGATACGTGGGCCACAGGAAGAAAAGCCAGAGTTAGAGGCCGCTCAATTATCTTGCACAACAGCTTCAGAGTTAGTAAGGTACATGTCTTGTAACAGCTTCTTTATACTCACCATAGATGAGAGCATGGCCTTATGAGCTTTAAAGTGGAGGCACAGAAGTGGATTAACTTTGAGGGCTTGAGCGCAAGCCATGTAGGCTTTATGTGCTGTCAGCTGTCTTCTATTTATCAATTGCTATCCTTCCATATAGAACCTTTCAGAAAACTCAGCCAAGGTCTCTTTTGGTTTGAACACAATATGAATGAAGGCGTCCTTTTTTAACTCTAGACTGAGGTCACCACCAAACTCATCAATCAGAAGCTGCTTCATCTCTTCCCAAGTGTCAATGGAAGGCAGTTTGGGTACCACCACCTCCTGACAGGTAGGGTGCAAACAGGTTTAAATATGCTCCTTCTTAACCTCATCAGAAGCTCTTTGCATAGCTGTATTATAGATAGTCAAGAAGGCAGCAATGGTGGACGTTTTAGGATCAAATACTTGTTTAAAAGTAGGTTTGAAGTGAGTCTCAGGAGTAGGACCACCATTGTTACTATCTAGCACATTGATACACAAAGAGAACTCAGCTTTGGATTCAGATGGGAGTTCCTGTGCCCACAGTTAGCAGACACTCTCCTCAATAGTGGTCAAGGTATCAGAAGTGCAGGTACTCATGTTGTTGGCTTAATCAGCCTGTTGCTCAGTAACATCCAGTTGACAACCATATATGGTCACCACAGTAGAAAGCTCAACCAAGTAGGAGGTTAAAGAAGGTCCCACTGAAAGACAAGGGGAGAACCTATCCTTTACGGATTCAATAAACTCACTCATCTCTTAAACATCCCTGTCTAGGCTGAGATGGTCTTGCTTTAAGTGGCCAACTTCATTGGATAGGGCAATCAACTCACTAGCGCAATGGATTCAAGGGCTCCCAGGCAATCCAGGGCAGCAGCCATTGTTGTCAGAAAGCCCAAAAAAACTAGTGACATCAGTCACAATAGCACAAAAAACAGCAACTTCTAGTCTCTATCCATCATATCATCAGATAGAGGAGAAGGGGTAACATCCATTTTAGGCGCAGATAAATTGTTTACTTGGGTTTTAATCTTTACAATGAAAGCAGCCTTAGTAGCTCTCTCTTGGGCAACTTCCTCTTTTAGCTCTCAGATACCTCAAGCAGTGTGTACTGCCACCTGATGTAATTGGTCAAAAGAGTAGGTGCTAAACTAGCCAAGTTTCTCTACGAGTTGTTTGAAGTCAGAGAGGTAATTGTTCAGGGTGGAGTCTACTTGAGTACGCCAGGGTTGTTTTAACTGGTGAAATTCATGCAGATGCTCCCTGACATATTCAGGGATAGGTAAGTGTATCTTCTCTATAGAGGTAACTAAACAGGACTGAGAAGCAATGGAATTGTGTTGGTTAACAGATACCAGAGGACAAGGAGTGAATCCACTGCTGTAAAGCAGCAAACTGGTCCCAATGATTAGTTACAGTGGCTCCTTTAGCAGAGTAGGAGATGGGCCTGAGAACTTAGTGGCAAAAGGAATCACCAAGGGGCTTGCAGCCCCTGTAGTGAGCACTGTTTTTGTTGTGTTCTGAGGCGCAGCACAGATACACAACAGGAAATCTTAACCTTAGGATTGGATTTGTACTAAGTCTTGGTTAGTTGGCAGGGAAGGTGGTGCATTTACCTTGTGGCCCTGAATAATAAATCTCTACTAGTTGTGGCTAGAGAGAGGCACAGAAGTACTGGAAGACACAAAGACAAAAATGTGAATAGAACTTAATTTTTCTTGGTGGATACAGAAATGGGATATATATTGGTTGACGATACCACAAAACAGTACCAGGACGATAGGATCACTTGCCACAAGCATGAGTGGGGCAAGTGAGTTGCGCAAAATCAGGAAAGCCAAACAGTTTTATTTCCCAGTTTGATAACAGACCCATTTTGAGGAGCAAAAGCAAAAGCAAGATATTTTTCCTCAAAATAACCCAACAAAGGCAAAATCAACAGAGTGTGAATATTGAAATTCACAACATTGCCTATGAATCCTGCAAGCTGACCAACGGCAAATGCCGCTATCCAATACATGACAAGGAATTGTTGGCCATTGTGCACTTCCTAGTCAATTGGTGTTGCTAATTGTAGAGACAAGAAGTGTTCACTGCTCTGACAGATCACAAATCCCTCATATATTTCAAAATGCAGGCCAACCTCTCTTGGCAGCAGAAATGCTGGATGATGTTCCTAGAGAAATTTAATATGATCATCCAATATAAACCTGGACCAGAACTGGTCATGGCAGACCTCCTCTCATGCCTATATGTGAGGGTCCTCCAGAGGCAAGAATGGCCTTGACCCAGACTGGCCCCTCCTGGTACTTCAAACAAAAGATGAAGGTTTCCCTCTGGGCACCACAGACATCACCAGGGATATGGCTGTCAAGAACAAACACTTATTCACAGACGTGTAAGGAACATTGCATCAAAAATTAACCAACAGGTTCACCATCTCATACATCCCCAAACACCAGAGGGTCAACACCATCCTGTGTTACCACCAAGATTCAGGCCACACAAAGAGCCAAAACATCTATGAGTTTCTAAAACACAAGGCTTGGTAGCTGACGCTTTAAAAGCATGTACAAGAGGTCCTCAAGCAATGTGAAGTATGCAAGAAGTTTTCAAGAATCAATACTCCCCCAAATTCTTTGTTTCCAATCTGTTCTCAATTAACCTTCAAGGTATGGGCCTTAGATATTGTGAGGCCCATGCCAGGGAAACACAACAACAAGAAATATATTATCACTGCCATTGATTTTGCTATATGCTGGCCAGTAGTGCAAGCCGTCAAGGTGCACACTGGCAACAATTTATGGTAGCTTATAGGCAAAGAGATAATCATTAAGTTTATAAAGCCAGAACTATTGATTACTGATAAAGGCAAAGAGTTGACCTCTGATAATACCAGTGACTATCTTACCAAAAAGGCGTAAAGCACATGTTAACCATACCATACCACCTGCAAGCCAACATCAGAGTTGAGCGGCTGAATGGTAGTCTGGTACAGGCCCTTGCTAAGCTCACCACCATTACACCTGAGAATTGGCACAAACAAATAGCAACTGCACTCCTTGTGTGTTGTACTTGGGTGAACATATCCACCGTAAAAAGTCCATTCAAACTAGTTTACGGCACACAGAAAACATTTTTCAAGCCCTTACAGGGCCCAAGTTAGAAGTGCCAAGTAAGTTACAACCCTAATCAGACCCCCAAGTACTCCACGCCAACAACAGTCAAAATAAGAGAGAAGAAAAACAGTTACAAGACATGTTTGTTCTCATCCAAAGTAGACATTAAGCTGGAAACAAAGTGTGGGTAATGAACACAGACAAAAGCAAGTTATAGCCTGAAAAATTAGGGGCTGCCATTGTGTCATGAATGACATTTCAATACTTGTATTGAAAACCCAAGAGTTGAACCCCAGTCCCCTGAAGGCAGATCAGCCCCCCAGGATGGTCCAGGACCCACCGGCCTGTTAAGTCACAGACTCAAATTGTTAAGTTGCCCCGCGACCTGCCGGCCTAATATTGAGGATTCCTTGAATGGTTGCCAGATTGCCACCAAACCGGTGCCACTGAAGACCCATGCCTATGCAGGAGATGTGGTCTGCCTAAAGGAGGTTAGGAAAAGACCTACTACTAGCCCTGCCAACAAACACCAGCTGTTGCCAGTCTCCAGTCCAGAAAAAGTATTGTGATTGGCCAGCTCAGGTGACATGATGAACAACGGCGGCAAAATTAAGCATTGCCACTTCTGTTTACCAGAGTGTACCCAACCAGGATCTGATGCTCTCTAGACCCTAAGCCAAGATCCATGCCCTACCAGCAAACTGCCCATGGACCTGAAGCCTGAAAAAAGCAAAGAAGCAAAATCACATGGTATAAGAACGCTGGTAGTGTGGTGATGACCACATTGTCATTTTTGATAATAAAGTTTTATGAAACTTTGGTTCAAACATATCCTACCTTATCTAGTCTTAGTGATCTTTCATCTTAACTCCGGCAAAGTAGACAACCAGGCAACTGCCCCCTCCAGAGACCAACCTGCCAACCCGCCCCAGGCACTATACTGTCTCCCAGGAGCCCCCTTTGGACCTGTGCATTTTACTGAATACCCTTCAAACCCTGTCTACACTGAGTACAACTTGGAAACAATCCTCATTGCCAATTCATTGGCAAGGACTAGAGAAACTGAATACATAGGATGTGAAGGAAAGAGGATTGAAATACCACCCTTATTGTTTAAGGACAAGTACAATTACCTGCCAGTGTACTTTGTTCCCATGACTCTGCCTTTAACCCCTAGACCAGACTGCCCAATGGAACCTACCACTGCAGCAGAGACCACCTCTACCCAACTTTTTGGAGTGCTCTATATTACTTTGACAGGATTGGTGGATTCCATGGTCCCTAACTCTGGACCCTGGTCCTTACTCGGACAATCTGTATCTTACATTATCAAGTTAGCACCCATTCTATGGTGGGCTTTACCCGCCGGCTCAGCCACACCCCATCCCAAGCCGCCCAATGCCTCTACCTATGCCTGGCTTCCTGAAATATTGTATTAAAGGTAAACAATAAGAACACTTACCTAGTGCAAGGATCAGGCAAGAGAAAAAAGATAAAGTCCTACACTACAACAGGCTCCATCCCTACAAGGCCCAAACAAAGCAACACAAAACTGTCCTCCCTGCAACCAAAGAGCATCTAGTACAGTATGGCGCCCATGCCCCTGACAACCTTCCAGCAGACCTTCCAACAGAGGAAGCCAACCCTCAGCTGGGAGGGGGGTCAAAACAATGGGGTCAGCCTCCGGCAAAGTTCTGACCAAACAAGTTTGTGATCCGCAATCTGACTTTCCAGTGACCTGAAGCCAAATGCAGAAGTCAACTCAAATTATCAAATCCAGCAATATGACCAAATGATGATCCCTATATGATGGGCAGCTCAATTTAGCGCTTGACTTATTATAAAGACCAAGTCACCTCCCTATCAATCCAACCAAGTGATTGTCATAATCATGTTTCTACTATCCAGACTCACAATAATTATATAACATCAATATCTCAATAAAGATAACCATCTAGCTTTCAATTATTTTTCCCCTGGTAACTTTTCTAAAACAGCACAGTTACAACAGGGTGAAAAGGTTTCACTGTAACAGAACTTGGCAGCATCTCTACACACCGCCCAGGTGACTTAATGAGCTTTTGACTGGCCCAGATGGTGAACCATACAGCAGCAGGGTCCATAAGGCGCCCTGGCGCTGTGGAACCCCACATGGGTTCAGGTACTTGACAAACGCAGAGGCGGGCTTCTATGGAGTGTAGCTAACTTAAAATATTTTTGCCTTTTTCACTGCCTGTAAAGTATTCTAACTGTAAGTTCAGCATGTATTGTGACATATCAGACTGAAGCAGGTTGACACTAATGTTATGCTGTCCCAGGCAGAGTTGGTTGTAGATGCTGATAAGAACTAGTTGGTCTTGGTATACAATGTAGCCTTCTGGGATGTCCCCATCAGGGATGGGTAAGAAGGCTTCCTGGTGATATCAGGATTCACCTTTCTTTTTTAGCCTCTAATCTTTTAGCCACTCCTATTCTGGTTTATGATCTTCAAACTTATCCATGATTATCCAGTCATTTTTATTTCTCACATCATGCTCTCCCCTTCCTCTCCTGCATTTACCACCTTTTGGATCCAAATTTGGGTTTTCCTAAGCTTTTTTACAACCTAATGATGGTTAGCATCATTTTGAAACTTTCTTATCTTTCCGCTACAGGATTTGAACCCTGGACCTACACGCACAAGTTAGCAATTCCTTTTTGAACTATTTACCTTTCACTATATGTTCAATTATGTGTTTTCAAGCTTTGGACCTAGTTTTTCCTTCCTTTTTGCTCACTTGACAACAACTAAACAATTGCTGTAACTTTCTTTCTCCTCCCAGTGTCCCTTTATGCAAGCTTAACTTCTTTAAGTTAATCTTAAGTGTCAGGGAACCAACCCTGATCAGTCGGCTTGCTAGTGTTTGGGAACTGGCGGGTTATAGACTGGGTGAACAGGGCCCACCAAAGGATTGGTGCTAACTTAATGAGGTAGGACATCAACTTGCCCACCCACAACCACAGACCGGCAGCAGGGACAATAGTATCTATTACTCCTGTGAGAGTAATATATACAATTCCAAAAGGCTTGTTGATATGGTCCAGTGGGAGCTTGGCAGCAGAGGCAGGCATTGGTTTGGGGATGATGTATGGCTTCATGTCCATTTGGTAGGCAGGAAGGAAGTTGTATTTATCTCTGAACAGGTGGGGTTTGGTAACGTACCAAGGGCCTTCTCAGTTGTATCTGGTTAACTCTGTAGTTCTGGTCAAGGGATCCCGGGCTAGTATGTTGTCGGTGGTATAGTCCTTGTACTCAGGCTTTAAGGGGTACTCTGTGAAATAGACAGGACCAAAGGGAGCACCTGGCAGGCATTACATAGCTGGCGGGCTGGCAGGGGGGTCAGATGATCTTTGAGTTAACTGGCAGATGACAAGAATAAAATACAGCAATAATTGGGGAAACCAATATCTCATAACCTTTATACTAAAAAATGACAATGGGGGTTGATCTCAGCCTGGCAGGTATTTATACCACACTGCCAGGATTCACTACTTGGTCAGGTTTTCTGGGCTCAGGCGGGTTGGCATTGGGGGTCTCAGATGGCAGTGTGGCGCTCAGCACTGGCGGTTTGCCACTGATCACTTTGGGATGAGAAGAATTTGAATCCTTCTGTTTGTCAATTTGGGTATTGGGTGCCTCTTTGGGTTCAGTGCCTCCCCCAGGACTTTAGGGGAGTTTGGAATAACTCTCATGGAGAAACTTGCGTATTTCACTGAGCAAACCAACGGTGTCAGGCGTTGGCACCTCAGGGAAATTCTTGGCATCTTGCACTGGCAGTTTGCTTGCAGAATCTTGCGGGACAGTTAAGGGTTCGGGTCCTGGAGGGCTGGTAACAACTTTATTGATCAGTAGTGGGTTATTGGGTTCCCAGCCTGTGGGTCTGGCAGTCCGCAAAGGGTTTTGTCCAGGGTTCAACTCTGGTTCCGTAATTTGAGATTTAGGAGCATCCAAATTGTCATTCCTGACATTAAGCCATATGTGTCTCCAAACCTTGTTTCCTTTACCAGATGTCATTAACCTACTTAGATTAACTTTATTATTCCAGATTGCACCTCAATTTCCCAAGCTCAATAAAAAGACTTGGTTTTCCAGTCTCACCAATAAGTTGAAATTGTTTGACTTGTACCCCAAAAAAGGTACTTGTTAGGTTTTGTGGCTTGTGTTTTCCTCTTTGAATTTTTATCTTGGATCTTTTCCAGCTTAAGATTATGATTTCATTTGAATACATCTTCCATCAGTTAGGCAGTTTTTATAGTGGTACTCATACTTTAATTGTTGACAGTTTCAACCCTCCAGCTAGTGCTGATCACTACCCTGACTTAGAGATTGATTTTTTAACCAAATCTTCAGTCATTAAGACTGGTCTTTATTTGGTTTTCTTAGGTTTAATAAATTGCCTTAGTCCCTACTTCACTTCATATAAGCTTTTAGGAGTCTTAGTGCAGTTATTATTGCAAACCTTGCCTACCTTTTTATACTTAAAAAATATATATATTCTTGGTTTAAAGGCCTTAGTTTACAATAATTTACCCCAAGCCTTCAGATCTTACAGGTGAGGTGTAGTCATGTAGCCAGCACTCCATTTCTTTTTGGGAGAATTTTCTTAAAGAAAAGCTGTTAATTGAACCTACTGCTGCTATCACTGTTGCAATGAACCAATAACAGTTCAGTATTGTTGTATCATCTTCAATTAATCCCTCCTGGGAAAGCAATTCCACATTGTGATTCCCCAACTAATCATTAAGTTGGTGGCACTCTTATCAATTCCCCATCTAATATGGTGATTAAACCTTTCAATTCCTAAGCAGAACATTACTTGGACAAGCCTCATGACTGCCATGATGTACATGGACAGCATATGACTTCCCATGATACTTTATAGCCCTCTATACTCATATCAATAAAGTATCATTCTCTTTTTAAATTTCCCCTTTATCTTGTTTATTATACTTCTCATAAGTATATACTAGACAGTATTTAGATTGGGAAGATAACAGTCTAATAGAAAATACAAGAATAGGAATAAGATAATGTTTATTTTGGAGAATATTGTAATTGATATACTATATCAAAGAGCCACAGGTCCACCAGGGGTGGCACTCTGGCGGGTTCAGTATAAGGTTTTGGCAGGGAATATATTAAGTGAGAGATAAGCATGTCAAATTGGCATCACTCCTATTCAGGAGATACTGCTCACAATTTGATATTGGCCACATGATCCTTTATACTGCTAGTTACATTATGGGGCATCTCTTCAAATACCTCTGTGTATTGTGAGATACATTAGCAGCTGGGGGAGTAATATTGGTCACAACACACATCAACAAGAGGATTTTTTATTTTTTAAATAAATATATATGCATTCTTTTGAATTTTAAAACTATAAAATGTAATACCCAAGTATTGAGGGTAAAACTTTAGTAACATAAGATGGCAGGTTAGGCGGCTCAAAGCCGTTCAAGGCGTAGACAATTGGATAGAAGTTGACTGCCTGACAGAAGGCTTTGGCAAGGATGTTGCATTGTCTAAGGCTGATGGCAAGGTACAGTAGCATAGCTGCGGGAATCACATAAGTAGCCAAGGTGGGAGTTGGGCGAGATGACACAGAGGTGTCCACAGGTTCAAAACCATTGATTTGAGATGAGTTGGCTCATTGTATGATATCCCTTTTGGTCCCTGTGGTTCAGGACCAAACTGAGCATTGGTTGGCTGGTGACCCCCTATCCCAAGGTAAGCTGTCAAGACAGCTGTGAAGATGATGTAGTTCATCTTCTGACTTGGGGAGGGGTAATGGGTTTAGTAAGGTTACTTGCTTATCCTGGGTAAAAGATTGATTAATGTGATAATATTGAGGAGGATATTCACTCAATGATAGCACAAACTATCAGTGAGGGGTTTGTCTTTATTTATACTAGTGGACCTGCAAGGCATGATTATTGGAAGGCATAGCATTGGGGAGCCAAGAGTCTGAGTTGCATCTGATATTCCCTTTTCTGGATTGGCTTGGGTGGCTGGCAATTGAGAAGGTTTGGCTGGATCCAAGTTTGCATTGGCATAGTGCAAGTTTGGTCTTCTTCCTGCATCCAAATTCATTTACTAAATTTGGTGCATAATTTTCATTGTTGGATAGCCTGTCAGTCCATTCCCCATTTGGTAGGCTCCCAAATTGGGCAGCAGTTCCTCCCAAGTTTGGCTTTGGGGAAATTGCCTTTCCTGATTTCCCGATCTGGCTATTTCCCAAAGGAGTGGATGGGGACTGGCCTGCTGGCATGGGAGGGCAAAGGCTGGCAGGTTGCAGGCTGGCCCATGGGTACCTGGTTTGAGGATGGCTTGTAGGTGGGTCTGGCAAGAGTGGTGAGCGCCTGTGTAGTGGCAGTGGGCATCTGCTTAATGGCAGCAAGCGCCTGCGTGTTGGCAGCGGGCAACAGCTTGGTGGTGGCAGACGCCTGCACATTGACGGCGGACGACGGCTTGGTTGTGACAGGCTTCTGCGTGGTGGCAGTGGGGGCCCGTGCGGTGGTGGTGGACATCTGCTTGGTGGTGGTGGGGGCCTGCGCAGTGGCAGCGGACGTCTGCTTGGTGGTGGTGGGGGCCTGCAAGTTGATGGCGGGCGACAGCTTGGTTGTGACAGGCTTCTGTGTGTGAACTGTGGGGGCCCGCGCAGTGGAGGTGGACGTCTTCTTGGTGGCAGTGGGTGCCTGCATGCTGACAGCAGGTGACTGCTTGGTTGTGGTGGGCTTCCACATGGCGGCAGATGTCTGCACGTTGGTGGCAGATGTCTGCTTGGTGATGGCAGATGTCTGCACGTTGACGGCGGACGTCTGCTTGGTGGTGGTAGGCGCCTTCACGTTGGCAGTGGGTGACAGTTTATTGATTGCACAACTGTAAGTGTCAGGAATATTCCTGACAAAAATATAAAAGTTCAAATTCAATTCTAATTAAAAATAAAATTTTACTAATATATAATTAACTTGGCTTTTCTGGAAAAAAGAAAGCCATCTGCAACTGTTTTTAAATCTTGGATTTCCCTGACATGAGGGAATTCAAACCCTGAAAAAAAGATGGCTTGGATGTGACGATTATGGCATTTGTTGTAATTAATGTGTTTTTAATCCACCACAGCCCTAGGCTTACATAAGTTTAATTTAAAAATTATATCAAGGTTTGATAGCATAAATCTTCAAGGATGGACCAAGCGTAATGATTGGTAAATATAAATATAGCACAAGTAGCTGTCTCGGCATCTTCAAATTTTAACTGTGAGTTTATATCTGAGAATGTTTCTCCAGGTGAAGTAAAGAGAGGAAACCTTGGGTTGAGCTTTTCAACTACCTCAATTGGTTGCCAAGATGGTGTGAGAATTAAGTTCCAGCAACACTCTGGTTTAGCCATCTTCATTGGGGGTATGCTATTTTGGGCTTTCATTTGTTTACTTATCACAGGGGTGCAATGATTTGAGGATTGTCATTGGTAACAGTAGGTCAGAGTTGAGGCTTTGCAGAAGCAGGGTAGTAATTAGGATTCATCATAGAATCCATTAGTTTTATCTTTTAATCAAAAAATATTTTAATTAGTATTATATTTAGTGGCGTGAAAATATGGCGGCCTAATTAATTGGCTTGGTGCTGGGAAGTTTGCTTGTCTCAGTCGGCCAATGTTGGGATTCATTTTAGCAAATGGGGGTTTTGTTTTAACGAAGTGGCAGTAGATGGGTTCGGATCGATGGCAACGCCTAACAACTGCGGGTGCAACGGAATTATGCGCTATTACAAGGGGTGAAATTTAATATGAAAGGCTTAAATATTTCCGGTGGATTGACAGTGTCGTGGCGATCCCCTTTTGAGGTTCGGTTGGCGTGAATCTTAATTGTGATTTGCATTTTAATTTATTTATTATTCATTTATTCACGATGATTGGTTTGTATCAGCCTGAGACAGGGCGAAGTTCCGATTCCGTTGAAGACTTTGGCTTGTGGTTGGCTAGGTTTCAGGCCTCTCTAGCAGGATGGTAGAATCAAAACGAGAAGCGGCTTTGAAATGAGACATGATCATGCTGCAAGTGGGTTGTGATTAAATGAATTGTTTTATAAAGGGTATTTATATTATCTTGGTGTTTCAAGGAATTGGATATTTTGGTGGGTATCATAAAGTGTAATTGCTTCTTGATGAGTTCTAGAAGCTTCATCACATGAGCATGGATTTCAGCCAAGCAAAGGAAATAAAGTCTTTGCTCAAGTGGATTAGAAGGACAGGATTTGGATCAGAATATCCAAACTCATGCTTTTCGACTTAAAATTTAGCAAGTTCATATTGCTAAATAGTGACCAGCTCAGTAGCCAGATCCAGGTTTAGCCTACGACTTTCCATCCAAAAGTGGAATTATGGCTGTTCTGTGTGCCGATTGACTCGGCAATTAACGGAAGGCGAGATGAACTATTCCCTTAATAATTGGTGATTTTTCTGTAGTGGCCTACAATTAATCGCTTGTCCTATCAATACCTTCCTTAAACGCCCGCAAATCAACCCTCCGTGTTTGACTCAGGAGCTCGAATCAAGAAGAAGTAAAGGTGCCTATGAAATCATCAATGTCGCATCGCCTGAAATAAAGAGGCTGCCGATTTGCTCAATCAAAGTCCTGTATCTTCCCAAAGCATGTCTCTTGAGCAGCAAAGTTTCATCCCCGCCCAGTTGTCCCTGACTTGATTGGCTGGGTTCAGGCACATGACAGCGAGTCATGGAAGCAGATGCTCATTGTGGGAGGCCATCATCAAAACTGCGGCTGTTTAAATTCCTATTGTAAACTTAGGATGATGAAAATAAGTGAATCTAAGCAAGAAATCGGGTGGAATTTAACACAATGAGGTGGATTGTTGAACTTGCTCAAAGCCATCTCATTTGGGTTGAGTCTGCCATCTTACAATTCTCCCACGCTTTGCCACCTCGCCCGATTCCTGCTTCAATATCAAGGATTCTCCATCAGAAGCCCACTATATCTCACAATCCTCAACTAAGGTAACTAAACCATTATAAATACCCCGCCAGTTCAACCTTCGTGATAACTTTTAGCATGGTAATTTTTAACCTCCCAAGCCTTGCCCCGCTTTTATTTTAACCTCACTATGTTTAAACCTAGTTTAATATCTTGTTTTGCACCCACATTATCTAACCCTCTCTAGACACTTATGCTCACACAATCAAAAGATCAACCCAAAACACGTGATAATGGTCTGTTCCAGTCTTCCTGCCCAGCAGGCTCTCTCCAATCCTGCAGCCTAGGCGCGTCTACTTCGCCCTTTGGGGCAACTGGCTTTCTTGACCCCTACTTACCAATGGCACAACGCTCCGATGAAGAGGACATGGATTGGCAGCCCTTAAACATGAATAGGCCAATGTCTCTTCCATCGCCTCCAAGAACTACCTTAAGCCGTGCACCCTCTCTGACATATTCTTCGCCAACTGGACGGAATGGAAAGGAGGAAGTCCAAGAAACTAGAACTATTCGAGTGGATTACGACCCCATCTCAGGAAATAAGCGAATCAATCAGTTCGAGGTTTTAAAAGAACTCGGCCGAGGCTGTCATGGTAAAGTTAAGCTTGGCAGGGACACGGTGACGGGTGAATTAGTGGTAAGTGTTTAAACTTGGGTATATCTAACTGAGGCAGGCCATAAAGATAGTTCACAAAAACACGCGGCGGCGACTGGGGAGTAGAAATGCCCTATCAACCCAAATGGCCAAAGTACAACGCGAGATTGCCATCCTTAAAAAGTGCCAGCACCCCCATGTGGTTCAACTCAAAGAGGTCATCGATGATCCAGCCTCGCGAAAAATCTATATGGTTTTGGAATACATGGATGGCGGAGAAGTTCAGTTTACTGATGTAGATGGCTCCGGCCCCATTCTCGATACACCAACTATCCGTCATATTCTTCGCAATGTAATAGTCGGTCTAGAGTACCTACATCGGCAAGGGGTAATTCATCGTGACATCAAGCCAGCAAATTTGCTTTGGTCGCAGGACGGTCAAGTTAAAATTTCAGACTTTGGCGTTTCCTTTTGCCGCCGCCAAGTGCTCAACGATATTCCAGATGACTTTTCTGATATTTCTGCATCTCCTCCACTTGATCCTCTCTCTACTCCAGTACCACAGCTCCACAGTTCAGGTCTTGACGAAGATGAGTTAGAGCTGGCCAAAACTGCTGGCAGCCCGGCCTTTTTTGCGCCCGAACTTTGCTGGTCTGGCGAAGATGGTGCTCCAAGGCCGCCAATAACAGCCGCAATTGATGTCTGGGCACTTGGTATCACCCTTTATTGCTTAGCTTTTGGAAGGCCACCATTTGTTGCTGAGAGTGAATATGAACTATTTGAGACTATTCCACGTGCTCCGTTGGAATTCCCTCCCGGCACAGCTGAATCTGATCCTGAACTGGTAGACCTACTCCGCGGTCTGCTATGCAAAGACCCATCGTCACGGCTTACTCTTGCACACGCTAGGATGCACCCATGGATCCTTGGCGACTTGGAGGATCCCACTGCCTGGGCTCAAGCCGCAGACCCTGACCATTACCCCAAACTAGAAGTTACTGAAGAAGAAGTTAAACACGCAGTCACTATTAAGGTATTTCCTCCTCCCTTCCCATCTAACCTTAATAGGAGCGTCTTCGCAAGCACTTACGCAAACTTTCCGAGTCTTTCCTGCGAACTTTTGGGAAATAATTCCTTACCCGTCCTAGACGGTTGTTTCAGACGACTGTGTCGCCTAGAACAAAAAGTACTATTTTCCCTATTTAATTCGCTTGTAGATTTGGCTCGCGAAAAGTACTTTTTAAAATATCTAGCCTTAATTAGCCCCAACAATTAAAAATTCATCTTTTCACACTAATCTCAACTAGCACCATCATCTTCTAAACCCAAGGTACTCTACAGTATCAAATCATTGGGATACACAGTTAAACTTTTATCCACTAACTTCATTTTTTGTTTTTAGCTTAATTTACTATTTGGCAAAGGTGAAAGTTTAAACTCTGCTGACTTTCATCATAACTATAGGTATACCTTTGAAAAACAAAGGTAGTAGTTACATAACTTATAGCCTGTCCCATAGCATCTTAGGATTGCTCTGGTAAAGCATATTCTCCAGAGCATGGTTGTAGATTATGTTTTTATTGGATCAAATATTAGACTAGTTTATTATTTTATATTTGATGTAAGCAAAAATTTGAAATCCTGCAGTATCTCAACATAGTAACAATCCTTTGAAATTCATGATGTATAGATTTTACAACAAATTTATGAGCATTAAACCAAAAACTGATATCTAACCCAAATCAGTTGAATTAGCTGGGTTCATTTTTTTTATTTTCAAGTAGAATTTACAGATTAAATTCAATTTAAACAATCATTTCTAATGAACTTTTTCTCTAAACTCATTCTCAATCAGGTGCATTTTTTTCATTGTACTCATGAAGATTGTTTTGTTAGTAGAGTAGATAGTTAGCATTGTCAAAACCGCAGGCTCGACCCACCAGCAAGGTTCCAACCAAGCGGGTTCATGACCCGCAATCCGATTATCTGGTCACTCGAAGCCAGACTAGGAAGTCAACTCGAATTACCAAATCCAACAACATGAACAGATGATGATCCTTTATGGTGGATACCTTGTTTTGGCGCTTGACTCATTATCAGGATCAAGCCACCCCCTTCTCCCATCCAGCCGTGTGATCACCAATCATGTTCCTGTTATCCTTGATTCACATGAACTATATAATCACTATCTCACAATAAAGATTATTATCTATCTTCTAAATATTTTCCCCATGTAACTCTGCTAAAACAGCACAGTTACGACAGCATTTTAAAGGCAACAATCTTTCACCAGCTTAAAGTGTCTATATAAATTTTGTTTGTAAAAGAGATGAGATGCTAGAAATCTTTTTCAGTGTAGTTTCAGATGTTTCTATCATTTGAGGAGTTGATTGGTGGGAAATATGTCAGTCAGTTTATTACTTCATGTTGGAGTTGGAAAGGTCTAATTGATAAGTTTGTATTGTGCCCAATTTAAACCACATCTTGTTATGTCAGAGAGTTAGTCATAAATGTTTATGTAACATTTAAGCTGCAGCGCAGTTTTAAATGGCTGTGTTGTTATCATAGCCATAGATTAACTTTTTGGGATCAGGAAGTTCAAAAATAAAGCATCTTCACAGATAGATTGAAGTTAATAAACACTTGATACTGAGCAGCTGAGGCAGCACTATTTATAACAAATATGCTTATGCAACCCTGAGCAGCCCCTGAAGTCTCACATGAGTTAGCAAGAGGCTTCCCAGCCATCATATAGCCATAATGTATATACACATAAATTATGAAACCCGCAAAACAATATTAGGTGAAACAATGCTCCTTATCCTATACACCAACCGTCTATAAAAGCGCTGAAGTTTCTCTAACCATTATCAAGTATTATATATTTTTAAGCTCATGTGTTTAATTATAATTAATTTTTTCACTTTTTAAGATATTTCTGCTTTGTGTTATGGCTATTGTCACAGCCATGTTTATTATCAGGAGAACCTCCCATCACTGGGGAAGGTCCTTCCTGAAAGGCCCAGTGCATGGCTGGAGCCAGTCTCATTAAATAACTGGCAGCAGTAGTCCCGGTTCATATGGCTCTCATATGAGATATCACTTGTTCAGTGAGCCCCAAGATAATCACATAAGCAACCCCTAGTTTGCTGTAGTCATATAAATGAATAAAAGTGGTGAGGTGTTGTTCCTTGGCAGGTGGGCCATCTGATTCTTTGGGCCAGTGTGGAGGTAAATTTTGGCAAAGCTTCTTTATTGGAAGGATAGTACAGTAGTTATATCAAGTCCTTGATCCAAGTTTCTGACAGAAAGAGTTGGGACAATATAGGGTCTAGTTGAGTAAAAGATGCTATGTTCAAATTTTCAAAGCTACAACCATGGTTGCTAATATTCTCTGTTTGGCATTATCAATAAGATAAATGAGATAAATATATAGTAAATACCTGCAGAGGCATAATGCTCTAACTTCATAAACCACAGTTGTTTGTTAGAAAATGTCAACAAAGGAAGTGTTGCTAGTGTTGCAACATCTTTGATTACTCCCTCTCGGGGAATTAACACCCTGAGTAGCTCACCAAATGAGTCACCGAATGGCCCACCAACTAGTCATTAAGTCAGTGGCACTACTATCATTTGATCATCTATTACAGGGATCAAAAAATCCAGATCCTAAGAAGAACACAACTTGAATAAGCCTCATGACTTAAGAGGAACATTGCTCAGATAAGTCCTATGACCATCATGATGTATATGGACAGTATGTGGCTTCCCATGATGCTATATAATACTCTATATTCATATCAAATAAAGTATCATTCTCTTCTTAATTTTCCCCTTTATCTTGTTTATTATACTTACCAGAAGTATATCCTCGACAGTGGTAGCACAGGTAGGTTATTCACACCTACACAACTTTAAGAAAAAATTCCTCCTAAGAAAAGGATTCAGCAAATGGCCCTCCTCACAGGTTGGAGAGACAACAAAAAAGGACAAGACGTCCCTACAGGGTTCACCATATTTAACAACATCCTTGTCCCCACCAAACAGTACAAACTTTTTCACACTCATAAACTCCTGAATCTGCCTCCAACTTCTGCAGTCCCGCAGGTGCCCAGCATCATATTTCAATGTCTACACTCAGCAGAAATTGGGACGTTTGCAGGGCTACATTGAGAAAACGCCAACCTCTGGATTAACATCACCCAAAGCAAGTTTACACAAGTGGGCTACCCCCGCAGACTCTGGGCCAGTGAGATTGCCCTTTGTATCACAGGGACCACCTCACATTTTGTAAGCAAATGGCTTGAACAACATTCTGATCAAAATGAAAAATGGGACATGTTCAAAGTCGCCTTCCCCAAAAAGTTTGCCATGAAAGACTCTGACATAGTAATCATGACAGAACTCAGAACCTTCAAGATAATGGGAGCAGTTGAGGAGTATATTGCAGTGTATGAAGACTTACATGACTGATTCCCCAACACTATCAACTTTGATAAAGCTGGACCACAACTGGACTTCTACAATGGCCTCCTCACACACATTAGATGTCAGTTTGACGTGACCTGCTACAAGAACCTTGATAATGTATTCTTGGAAGAAAAGCATGCAGCTCAAAAACCTGATAACCTACATGCAACAAATAAACAGAAGGAGAGCCCCACAGCAAAGAAGGACCCTCAACCTAATAATCAAAACAACCAAGCCAATAACACCCATCCTTGAAATGGGAATCACACTGCACAAGCTAACCAGGCAAGCACTGAAGATACCAATGAGGAAGAAAAAGCTCAGGGGAATGCTTAGGCAAACTGTCCTCCCCCAATTTACAAGACTCGTACAGGGACCAAGATGTGAATTCAATTATCATGATCAAAGTACCTTCCAGCAATCCTCTACTGTTTTGCTATCTGAACTGGAAATAAACTCCTCACTTATCCTTCCTGTTTTTGCAGATATCAGGGCACAGCACTATTTGACACTGAAGCAGACCAATCCCTTGTTGAAAATAAATTTGCCAACCTCATGAAATCACCCACAGTCTGAAGCAAAATAAAGAAAGTTGTCATGGCAAATAACAAAAGCATACCAGTCACCAAGGAGGCAAAACCTTTTTGTGCCCAAATTAGAGACATACAGACTACGCTCAGTGGCCCTATCATACCAATCCCCAAATATGATGTTATATTTGGCTTAGGTTGGATGAGAACAACCAAACCCCATATTGACTGGCATAGTACTTACCTCACCATCCAACAAGGCAAGGTACATCACCATGTCTATCCAACTCATCTTGACACGCTTAAGAGAGACCATGTGTTTGTGAAAATCATGAAAAAAGAAGAGGAAACTGATCCTAGCAAAATCAATTGGAACACCTGCACGTACAAGGTTATCCACTTTAAAAATTCAGAAACCAGACATGAGAAAGACTACATCCAAGAACAGCTGGTCAGTGAATTCCCTTCTGTCTTCCAAGAAGCCTTACCAGGTTTACCACCCAACCGTGGTATACAACACAAAATTGATCTCAAAGGAAGTTTACCAAAAGCATGCCATATCTACCGCCTCACACCCCAAGAAGACAATGCCTTGAAAGCCTATATGGGCAAAGCCCTTGAAAAAGGCCTCATTTGGCCTTCAAAATCACCTTTTGGTGCCACTGTCTTCTTTGTAGCAAGGAAAGACAGAGGACTCTGCCTAGTCACAGACTAAAGAGCGCTCAAGAAGGTCACAATTAAGAACAGGTATCCCCTGCCCCTGATTGATGACCTTTTTGACGCCCTGGGGAGTCCAAATCTTCACAAAAATCAATTTGACAGCAGGCTATCACCAAATTTGTGTGAAACCTGAAGATATCCTAAAGACCACATTCAGAACCAAGTACAAGTCCTTTGAATGTGTTATTCTCAATTTCAGTATGTGTGACCATACTACAGTCACGTTGGGCTGTGATTTCACAAAGAGGTTGAATTGTGATGAATTTCATAGGTTGAAATTCAAAACAATAGGATTGGCGTTGGAGAGATTTTCCAGCATAGTAATGGATTACCCAGGAATCAATTAGGCTGTACTAATTGAGGGCTGAAATGAATAATCTGAACAGTTCAGATTATGAGACTAGGTGTCTCAAACACAATTTATTAACTGGTAAGGTTAATTAATTGATACCCTTGAATATGATTAATGAGGATTTAATCATAGGGCCAAAATGGACTTGACTGTGTCAAGTAAAGACTTGTTGTCTTCAAACGGATTAATTTATTGGGAAGGCTAATTAATATATGCTGGGAATATAATTAATGAGGATTTAATTATATTGTTTAATTTCCTTGACTGTATCAAGAAGTTTGGTTAAGGTTAACCAAAAGTAAACCCCCAAATTGTGGTTTAAAAGCGCCATTTTGAAAAAATTATTAAGTTAAAAAGCACTGCCGCACTGCCTAATTGATTTGTAAAACGTCACCCAGTGAATGTTTCAGGCGCTGGGGCGCCGCCTGGGAAAGTTGCTGGGCGCTGCAGTGGCGCCTGGTTCAAGTTTTGAAGTGTTTTAATGGGTTTTTAATGTGAAAACCCATTAAATGCAAAAATAACTAAATGTAGACAATGATGCTATGCATTCAGGATTGATCAGTTGGTTCCCAGTTGGAACAAAAATTCTTTGATCAGGAATACATATATTCCACAGAGGTTTGATGCCAGAAGTCTGGAATGCTTCAAGCCAAAACAATACATTTCCACAGAAGGAATCAGGTGATTCTGGGATGTATTATGGTACATTCTTATAGGTTAAGAGTGTGAAGATCTTTCTGGTAAAGATATGGATTGGATCACACCGTTATGTCATAAACCACATGATAGGAATCCAGGTGTGATTCTGGAACTGGAGGGGGTTTCAGCCAAATATAACCCGATTGGTATATAATGGAAACATGATAATAATTAATAAAGGATGATGCTTATTTGTGATAATGGTTGCTTTCCTCTCAATCTTTTTATGTTTTATGTTTTTGGCTTTTGACTGAAAGAAGACTACCATGGAATGAAAGAGATGGTCTGCAGCTAAGACTATGGGAAGCAACAAATGTGAAAGTGATCACCAGATGGTGACGAGTTTAACAACAAGATTGCTTGCCTGAAATCTAAGCTCATCAAAGCTTACATAACAGATTCCCTGTCAAACCATGAAAGAGTTGGACTGGGATAATGAAGAAGCAATCATGAATTTCCTGGATTCTCTACAGTATAAAAAACGCTCCCAGTACCTTTGTGACTTTCATGAACAAGGTTTTCAAAGAACACATCAGAAAACAAGCAATCATATACCTGGACAACACAATCATCTACAGCCCAACCTTAAAGCAACACTGGGAAGATGTCTGCCTGGTCCTCTGCACCCTCAAAGAAAATCAACTCATCACCAAACCGTCAAAGTGTGACTTTTTGTCTGAGCTCCCATTCCTTGGCCACATTTTCAGCAAGGACAGAATCAAACCAGACCCAGAAAAGATACATGCCATAACCAAAATGCCAGCCCCAAGAAATAAAAGTGAACCCCATACCTTTCTAGGTATGATAGCCTACATTAGAAGGTTCATACCTGACTGGGGTGCCCTGACAGTTCCCCTGTCAGTCATTACAGGCAAAACAACCAAGTTTGTGTGGACACCACTACAAGACCAACATTTCTGTCAACTAAAAGAACGTATGGTCACCACCCCTATCCTCTAATACCCATGTTGCAACTGAACCAATGAGAGTTCAGTATTTGAATTGGGGAAGACAACAGTCTAATAGAAAGGGCAAGAATGAATAGAATAAGGTATTGTTTATTGTAGAATATTGTGATTAATATACTATATGGAGAAAGCCACTATGCCACAAGGGGGTGGCATAGTGGCATGTTCCATGTAGGGTTCAAAGCCAAGGAGTAACTTGGTTGGGGATCAGCAGGTTGAATTAGTAGCACCCCTAATTAGGAGAAAGTGCCCGCAGTTTGATGTTGCCATCAGATTGGTTCATGTTGTTAGACACGTCAAGGGGCAACTCATCAAGCGTTCCCTGTGTATTGTAAGATACATTGACAGGCAAGTCTGGAAACTTGGTTGCAACACCCAAATTGTGAAGGAATATACAAGTTAGAAACCAATGCATCTGACTAAGCCATAGGAGGGGTACTCTGTATCCAGACAGCAGAAAAAGACTTCCTCACAGTGGCATACAAGTCAAGGAGGTTATCAGACAGCAAACATATATATCTCATACACAACAAGGAGTTATTAGCTATCATGCACTCCTCATGAAGTGGCAATGATATCTAGAAGGAGCCCAAACGTTCAAAGTCCTCACCAATCACAAATCATTAATATTCTTCAAGACACAACAACACTTATCAAGAAGACAAGCCAAATGGATGAGCCTCATACAGAGATATCCAATGCAAATCAAGTATAAGCCAAGCAAGGAAATGCTTACCATAGATGCCCTATAAAGGCTATACAGTAAACATGTTCTATGCACCAATGGGGACCCTGATTGGCCCATGCTAATCATGGGGAATCTCCAAGAAGGGTTCCCACCTGGAACAACAATGGAAATCCAAGAGAAGGTCCTTAAGAACAAACATCTGTTCAAAAATGTATATGGTACACTACACCAAATACTTCCAAATGGTGACACTGTACCTTACGTCCCTTCAATGCAAAAGATTGACACAATCCTCAGGTATCACAGAGACCTAGGACCACCTGTAGAAGAAACTTGCATGAATATCTCAAGACACGCTACTGGCTGCCCAACATGCTAGATGATATCAAGGAAGTACTGGAACAATGCAAAGTATGTGAGAAGTACGCCCAAACCAAGGCACCACTCAAGTTAGTAATACCAGTATTCATCACACAACCCTTCAAGGTGTAATCACTGGATATTGTGGGACCAATGCCTGGCAAGAACAAAGGCAAAAAGTACATCATAACAGCTATCAACTATGCAACCAGATGGCCTGTTGCACAAGCTACAAAAGAACACAAAGACAATAATGTGAGACAATTTATTGGGAAAGAGATCATAGCCAAGTTTAGAAAACCCAGCCTCTTGATAATAGATGGAGGCACCAAACTTAAGGCCATTGATACCAATATCTACCTCACCAAAAACAGAATAAGACACATCACAGCCAGCCTGTATCACCCACAAGAAAATGTACAAGTAGAACAACTAAACAGCTCACTAGTGGAAGCCCTCAGTAAGTTATCTGCTAACAATCAAAAGGCCTGGGTTGGCATGCTGCCAACAGACCTATTTTATGCAGAACAAAAGTCAACCACAACACGGGCAAAAGCCCTTATGAGCTTGTCTATGGACAAAAGCCCGCTCTTATCAGTACCACCGTAGGACCATAATTACCTCTGCCCAAAAAGGTGCCAGACAACAGTGACCCCAGCGTACAACACGCTAGAAGAGACCAAGAAGACATAGAACAAAAAAAATTGAGAGAGAGGCAATCCCACTGCAACAAGAAAGATTCCAAATTGGGGACAAAATCTGGGTTGTCAACCACAATCAACATAAGTTGGATCCAGGGTTATGAGGGCCAGGCATTGTCATGGAGGTCAAACCTAACAATACCTACCTCATCAAAGGAATTGGCACTTGAACTGAATTAAAATGCATGCACCACAACCAACTCTGCCTGTGTAAAGCAAGAATAGCTCAGAGCAACTCCAGACTCCCTGTTCCCAACTCCAAACTAGATCAATACCAAGCCTGTATCCCTGACACTTTCAAGAAAATTCCCAAGGTTCCACCTTCCAGCACCCCAGGGGGAGATGTTGCAACATCTTTGATTACTCCATCTCAGGGAATTAATGCCCTGAGTAGCGCATCAAATGAGTCACTGAATGGCTCATCAACTAGTCATTAAGTTGGTGGCACTACTATCATTTGACCATCTATTACAGGAATCAAACATTCCAGATCCTAAGTGGAACACAACTTGAATAAGTCTTGTGACTTAAGAGGAACATTGCTCAGATAAGCCCCATGACCATCATGACATATATGGACAATATGTGGCTTCCCATGATACTATATAATATCCTATATTCATATCAAATAAAGTATCATTCTCTTCTTAATTTCCCCCTTTATCTTGTTTATTATACTTCCCAGAAGTATATACTTGACACTAGTTTATTATCTATATTTAACTGGGAAACTAATTATTGGTTTGTAGGAATTTTTTTATTGGCTGGTAGGAGGTCCTTTTTGCCTTGTTGGGTACTGACAGGATCCGGTTGGATGCTTAAGGGGAGCAATCCATCAATTCTAATCCATTGAAGGTGACCCTGGCTTTGAGGCTCATTTGGTGTCATTTAGGGCCTCAATGTGACAGAAATTGCGGGATAGTATGAAGCTGTTTCTAAGTGATGGGGAATTACCACCCAAATCCACATAGAATTAATGATTAACCACCAATGTGGCTTCAGATATCTTTTTGTAAAATTTCCAATTGTAATACTAGGATTAAGTAGAACAATTAATCCTAACCAAAGTAGCCCAAGATAAATTTCCTGGGAAAGAATCAAAGTGTCTTCAGAATAAAATTCAGGACATTGGGAGGCAACACAATTTTCAGTTTCCAGGATGGGTGGGTGGGGGGGCTCCAAGATTGGCTTGTGTGAAATGAACATTGGGTGGCACCAATAACAAAGTTCCAACTGCAGGGTTCCATCTTCCAGAAATGGTTTGGTTGAGAATCAAGTTGTACAGAATATAGCGTAACAACCCAACCACAGGATGCATTTTGAAAAGTAAATTAGAACAAGGTATAGATGATTTTTATTGAGTAAAATTTTGGGAGGACTCAACTCTTAGAGTTGAAACAGTGAAAATTATTTAATATATATCAAACATTAACTAAGCAATACCTCCTGGATCATGGCCTCCTATTCCTTCCACATTGTCAAATAAGTATCTGGTCTAGGTTGCAAAGAACCCTTGTGTGATCAATTTCTGACGACCATGCTGATTAACAAGCTTGTATTGGGTGACCCTCAAATTACGACAATTTATCAATGTCAATTTTCAAGGAGGAATTGGTTTCAGCTGACAGACTGGAGAAGTTGTAACCTATTTTTGATCAACTGTTTGATTTAAATCTGTTAATTTGGTCAATTTTGATAAAGGGTTTCTGGCTTTTTGAGCCTTCCTACTTGGGCAGATAATTCCTGGTATGATGGAGCCTACTGTGACACCCAACCTCTTGAATAATGAGAGTTTGAGCTAATCAAAATATTTCTTAATTGGTTTCATCACATCATGGCTTACTTCCTGGGTTTTTGGCCCCAGAATTTTGATACTTGGCAAGGAATAATAGGAGTGTTAATCTCAAAAGCTTCAATCAATGTAAAAATTGATTGATTAATCACTTGATTAACTACTCACAAGTGTCAAATCCAGATGTGAGAGTACCTTGTTAGGCTCATTATGAGACCTTTCAGTCATGACCAGTTTAGGTCATGTGGTATAATTTTAATATATACCATCACTATATCCCAATTTTTTAAGCCAGGTAATTTCAAGTAGCATTGAACCTCATATTGGTAATAAATTGTATATTGCGGCTCTCTTTCTAACCCACATAGTACTGAAATCAGAGCCATCTCTTTTCTAACCCAAGTTCTCTAACCAGAAGACCATCATATAACCAAACCCTTCACAGAATCTTTGAACCCACCATTTGAAAAAGGTAGCCAAATCATAATAACAAACACAATTGGCTCAGATAAGGTCACACCCAGTGAGCTTGGTGAAACCAAAGCCCTGAATGAGGGGTATAAACCTCCTAATGGGTTATTCACTATCATCATTTCCAATAAATATTGTAACAAAAATTTGGTTCACTCAGCTCATCTGGTGTGTTTGGCTCTTGGGGGCAACATCCAAGAGGACACAGCAGGAAACCTTTGTCACAAAAGGTTTGAGGTTCAAAGCTAGCCTTGGGTTAGCCTTTAGGGCAAAATTAAGGGTACATACCTTAATTTCCTGAAATACAAGAAGAAGAGTTCATTCTGGCAAAAAGGAAAGAAAAAGGCTTGAAGATTATAAAATCCAACACAAATGTGAATAAACCTTTTTTATTAGGAGAAATGATTTTACTTATGTAGACTGGGCACATTAATCATTCATTAGGTAGACAGTGTGGCTGATAAGGTCATTCTGAGCTGAACTTGTACCAGGATCAGTCAGGTGCAGGTAGGGTAATCCGGAATGGGTGGACATTGATGTCAACCCATTTAAGGGAGGTGAACAATTTCCAAAGTTGAAAGTAAAACTAACCAAGTCTTTGCATGTATCAATATTTGAAGGCCATATTGAAATAGCATAGATGGTGCAATTTCTGACACCATCACTTACCCCCTAGTTATATTTTTACAGTTCAGGCCCCAAGTTTAATGACCAGCCTTATGAAAAAGCTCCTCTCAGCATCTCACCCTCTGCTATACCCACCGGCTGTAATAGCTATTCCTTATAAACTAATCCATTACTTCTTAATGTCTTTTCAGACCAATACAGGTAGATTTACTCATGAGTGCTTTGCAATAGAAAACGCCTTATTCCACACCCAACTTACATCAACCAAAACTAAAATCAAAACCAACTGGTTCATGCTTTTCCTTCAACTTCTCTTCTCATTCTGAAGCCAAGGGGCTCTTTTCACACAAGTACTCCCTCACTTTGGCCTCTTTGGGCTACCTGGGCTTAATATAACTGATCAGACTAATGGACTTCCTCATCCCCCACTTGGGAAGATGAGCATTACATGATCATGCAAAATCATATCTTGTTGAGCTGGGATCAGCACCCTATCTGTACTTACCATTAAATTGATCTCACACTGGCCTACCAGCCAAGAGAGTGCAAGAATGATGGGTAGTTTCTGATACTAAACACTGTTATTCTGGAGAAGGATGGATTCACAATTCTTGAAAAAGGCAGAGAGATGGGAGTAGATTCATGACCCAGTTGATGTTTGGTTATCTGGGGATGTACAGAGGCTAAGGTCCAGATTGATGCTGGCAGTGTATATCCCAGGAGTAAGATCTCTTTCAAAAAACTCAAGTGACCAAGGGAAACTCCAGATAAGAGTACAGGGATGATGGTCTTTCTGACTGAGGCAGGATGCTAGAGAAGGGTTGCAGGTGGGTTATTAAGGCAAGAGTCTTTACTCAGGTCCATGTTGTAGAAAGACACCAAACAAATCAGATCATATTCAGATGAACCAGAGGGTTATTGATCTTAAGTAGGAAGGCATAATACTAGGGGTTTAGTGGTGTATAAGGTTTTATACCTGATCCTTAAGTATTGGGGTTATTGATCTCAATAGAGATGATCATGTTTTAGTTATCATTATTTGGTATTTGGGATAAGATGATAGCTAATACCAGCTTTTCCTCTTCCTAACATCTCTTCTTCAACTTGACATGTGGCCTAAGTTCTTGGAATAGTGTTACCTGAGAAGTAACCTGGGCCTTGATCTGGGAGCCTATGTTACGGCAGAACACCAAATGGTAGGCATAGCACACCCCCGCAGAACCCAAAATCAAAGAAGAAAATCTGCTAAACCCCTGACTATGTTAAGCAATTCAAATGGCGTCATTGATAAAAAATGGGTTAAAGCTAGAGTTGCTCAAATACCTCTTGAGAATCTGGGTCTCCCTCCCTTCAGCTGGTTAATTATTGTTGTAACTGTGCTTTTTTAGCAGAGTTACAAGTGGAGACATAATTAGAGAATTGCTTGTAATCTTAATTGAGATATCAGTGTTATATAGTTGGGGGTGAATCATAGTAACAGGAACATGATTGTGAAGATCACTTGGTTAGATTGAATAGGGGGTGGCTACATCCTCATAATGAGCCAAGTGCTAAATTGAGCTATCTACTGTACAGGAATTGTCGCTAAGTTCTGTTGCTGGATTTGATCATTTGAGTCAACTTCTGCATTTGGCTGCAGGTCATGAAGAAGTTGGGCTGAAGGTCCTGAAACTGTTTGGTTGGAACCTTGCTGGGGGTTGACCCTGTTGTTTTGACATTGTGATAAGAAAATCACTCGCTATTCATTACTTTGCAAATGTGGCGCTCAACTTGCTGGTTTCTATTTCTTTTTGGATTATGACATCAATGAATCAAATTCCAATCCAGACCTTTCAAATGCTGAAAATATTCAAGTCAACCAATCAGATACTGTCAAATCCCCTTTCCCTCTACCCTGAACTCCTTTAAAACTTTCCTAATCTCCTCTAGAAACAAGTTTCTAGATAGCTATATTTCCCTGAAGGAAAAAAACAAGTATTACAAAACCCCATGTTAGAGTATCTTGGCCTCCTGGCCCCCTGTAGTTGACAATTTGTCCTCTGCTCTCTTCTAATTTGCAGTGGACTCCTTGACTGCACTGTGGCCTGCTTTGTATCCTTCTGTTCTATTGGCTTTGTCTTCAAATTTACCTCTTCAGTTAATGTTTCTCATTTCAGTTCTCCTGTCTGCAATTTTCTACACCTGGGAAGGCGCAAAATTAGCAACCCCCCACCTCCTAATTTGGTTTAGTGTTGCTGGAGCAACTAACAGTTTTTTATTTTATCCTCATTGTTTTCCCTGCATCTTACAGCCTGCCATTTAACCCTTACAGCCTAGGCCCAAAAGCTAGTCCTTGAAGGGTTTGTCCAATTGGGAAGTTGAGCAGCTTTTTTTAGCTGTCTAACCTCAGACATCATCCCTGAGATTATGGGCTCAAAACCAGGGCACATGGGCCTTTCTAGCCCTTGTCTAAATTGTTGGCTAATTTGGCCTCAGCCAGAGCTTGGGCCCAAGCAGCTCATTTTTTGAAGCCTTTTGTGCCAAGCAGCAGGGCTTTAAAGACAGTTTGGGCTGAGTCCCAGGGCAATCCTAATAATAGGGCCAAGTCTGGCCCAGGGCCTGCCCCAGAAGCAGGAGGGCTGGTGGCAGACAGTGATTGCTCTGGTGGCTGTCTGCAGCCCCATAATTCACCTGTAGAAGTTGCTGCAGGCTGGTTGGGGCTGGCCCTGACACCAAGTACTGAATCCAAGATAATCAATTGCTAGAAGCTTGTGGGAAATACAGGGAACTTAATGAGTAGGGTTGTGGTAGGCAAAATCTGGGCCAATTCCGGCATTTGCCTGGATCTAGGTATCCAAATCAGACCCTTCAGGAACTGTGGATCCCCCTAACTTGGGGGATCTGATTTTCCCTGAAAGGATCCAGCAGAGGAAGGCTCTCTTTCCTCCAGAATACAGGGCCACCCGCCTGGCATCCAGTGGAAAATCATGGGCGGAACCAAGGGTGTGGCAAGAATGGCAATGAATCACAAATATATTATAATTTATGGCTAAAGTTTGATTTTTAAATAATCTTTTAATTTAAATTTATCAATATTTTTTATTTTAAGTTAAAGTGTAACAGATCTCTTTTAATCTGTTAATACAAACAATAGGTCCAAAACGGAATCTCCACCAGTGGCAAAAGTAAGGCCTGGATTCCAATAAGATTGGGGCCAGATTTGCTCTGGGTAACTGCTTTATTATAAAGCAGCCATCCGAGATCTGCCACAGCCCTGTTCATGAGTTGTAAAAAGCCTAAAGCAAGGCTTGTGGTTGGCTGAGGTTTACTTTAACTGACTGGCCACTTGGTTCCATCTTAACTATGGCTGAAAGATTTATGGCAAACTGGGAGTTTGAATTGGATGCTCCTTTATAATTAACATGTACCATCAGCAAATTATAAATGAACAAAAAGTTGCAAAGGCTGCTGTCAGATCAGGTTTGATAAAGTTACTATAAGAACGAAATGATTCATTCTATTTAGTGAACATAAATACACAAGTACTTATATTGTACTTAAACTTTCTTGGGTTGATTAAGGATGCGCACAGCATCTTTGGAAAACACGTAGCTTAAGCCAGAGCCCAATGTTGTAGCAGCAACAGTATATCTAAAAGGTGAGAAGCTTGGCAATTAGAATACGTCTTACTGTAGACCTGTTAATATGGGATGGGTAGGGACTCCCAACGACGCACCCAAAAGAGTAGACCCAACCAAGCCCAATTGCAAAAATGTGTTAGCCTTGGAGATGAGGGTGGGGCGAACTTCTGCTGATGGAATGGTGAAATCCCAATAGCGAACCATTGTCTTGGGAGGCGGCAGTGAAATGTATCGATAATAGAAAGAAGCTAAGATCAGGCCGCCATCTCTCCCGAGTATCAAGTATGCCAAAGGAGCTTATTGTCAGCCTTCGGCAAGCTAAGCTTACCAGGAATAAAGCTCACCCAGCTAAGCGAGACTACAAGCACTGTCATGAGGATCTTGTCTGCTAGTGGATCGAGGATTGATCCAACAATGCTCTGCATATTGTAGTTGCGTGCAATATATCCATCCAACTGCAAAGTAAGCTAGGTTCCAATGTAAACTAAATACCATATCCGTAACCCCAGAAGCAACGAAGAGCCCAAAGGCTGCGTTTAAGTTGCCAGTCACAATCCAATAACCGATCAGAGGAGATGTTGCAATCCGACTGAAAGTCAACATATTGGGAATAGTGTAAAGGTTTTCTCGCGACAGTGCCTAAGTTTGTCAAACCTTCGCTTTGCTTAAGCTTACTTTAGACTTTTCAGAAGGCTGAATGTTGGGCTCGTTAGAAGCAGCTCTAACTTGAATACTAAATATGATTAATATTTGTAACCAATTTGTTAAAAATCACTCTTGTAAAACATACGTTCCAATTAAAATTAAATATCTAAGCGCTTTCACAGTCTCAAAATGTAATTCTAAAGTTATAGGCACGGCCAGAAAAGCCCTAAAACGTTCAATTTTATGCTTGAAACACATTGAAACTGCCTACAAGAGCATTTTCGGTCCTGCTTCTCAAGGTAGTCTTCATTCAAAAATATTCAAGGCTTTGACAATTCAATTAACATAACTTCATTTCCGAGATTACTCAAAGAGCGCTTAATGGAGTAAGAATTTGGTTTGGACTTACAAATGATTCACTATAGCTAAATTTTAAGCCTTATACGATGTGACATCAGTAAGGAAGAACAGAAAAGAAGTTTCAGTGCTTAGCTAGATAATGTTTTTGAATATTCAGACTTGGTAATTTCTTATTTTGGTTGGGGAAAGTAATTTTAATGGCAAGAGTACGTTTGAACATTATGTTGGCTGTTAATTTGAAAAGCAAATGTCTGAAGATCCTTAATAGTATCCCAACTTTTCAACATAAAGCATCGATCACAAAAATATACTAGGAAACTCGATATCTTTTTAAAGAAAATAAATAAAAGGCACAAAGGAAAAGTTTATCTTAAGATGTAATTTAAATTATTTACCATTTTCTAGAATAGAACTCATCTTTAGAGAATTTCTGGAATCTTCCAAATATAACGCTTCTTAAAGAGCTATCAGGGAATCTTTTGCCAAAGATACCACGGGAAGCTTTTGAAGAGTGGGCTAGAGAGAATACAGTTGCTGCCAATGGATTTTTCAAAGTTTCATAATAGAAAGGCTTTACTTTAAATAGAAGGGTAGTGCAATTACCCTTGGAGAATCTCATTAAACTCTTGGCCAGCATTTATACAAGCTTTGATCTGCAACAACAAATCTATGAGATACAATCTATCTGAAACATGTTCAACCTTAGAGTATGGGGAGCTAGATTTTTTGGATGACAGGAGTGATGACACGAAAATTTATCCACCTTTTTGATTTGATGCAGGGATTCCCTATATTGCCGATTCAATATAAACTCTAAATAAACTTACCTTTTTGAATGGATGGGATTGAAATCCAAGAGCTTAATTTGGTGTTATTGGGTAATTTCTTTTTGCCTTTACCTTTCTTCCTACAAGCCAGGGGATTACGATTCCACTTATATTGACACATTGCTTTGTAATCCTTGAAGTGGAGCCGACTATTTTAAACATATATATATTGTTGGCTGTTCATCTTAAATCCAATTTACAGCCTTATTGATTTTTATTAAAATTTATAAACCTCACCTTTATGCTTTGTCTTCTTAATGTGCATTGGACCAAATAATCTAAGCTGCTAAATCATTAGGTTTATTATCTTGGCCAGCAAAGCATACTCAACTAAGCAGCTTCATTGTACCTGAAAATATTAGAATACAAGCTAGCTCTTTAGCTTTAAACCTGTCAAACTTATGACAAAAATATAAATAAAGTTTTACCAGATACCAAAATCTTATTTGAAAATAAACCACACAGAGATACACGTAAGAGTGTTGCAACTGAGGTCAACACCTCGCCTGACAACATATCTTCAATACACAGGGGGCATTCAATGGGCCACCCTATGCCATATCTAATGGCATTGTGCCTCTTACTTCCAATGTCAAGATGCAGGGCAATATTCCCTAATAAGGTGCGGTGCCAGATTCAACCAAAGATTCCTTGATAAGTCACCCAAACCCCAAACCATATCAAGATCAAATCCATGAGCCACCCCTAGTAGACCTATGGCTACCACTTACAGTATAATACCTTCCATTTCTCAATAAAGCTATTATATTAACTTAAATGTCTGTCCTTTCCCTTTGGACTGTTGTATTCCCCAATCCAAATACTGGACTATAATTAGTTGAGCTGCAACAAGAGAGAATGTGATACCACAAGCTTATAAGTTTAAGTGTTTCATTTTCTTGAGGGGATTGCAATAATTCCCCTCCTTTTCCACTTTAACTCTCTCAAAATTTTAATTTTCCCTTTTTTATGGCCCTCTGATGTCAACCATCCCATGCTTTCACTTCCAGCTCTTGTTTGTTGCTTATCAATCCTTTCAGAAGCTTTCAGAACTACAACTATTACTTTCTGGCATGCTTCTCTTTTCTGGACTCTTATTTTTCAAATTTGCTGAATAGTTGCTCTGCTGATTTTAATTTAACCTTAAGATTGCTGCATCTTAAATTGATCTCTCTGGAAATTATTTCCCAATGAATGACTCAATCACCAAGTAAAGTTGGCCCTAAGACAAAATCCAGATTTTACGCTAGGATCAAACCTTTAAGATCCAAGAGGACCCAGATCCCTCAAATCCCCACAACTGCCATGATCTACATGGACACTATGTAGCTTACCAGTTAACTATATACACAATCTTCTACAGTAGTTTTAAAGCTATGGCACTAAGCAGCAAACCTGAGATTTAAATGAAAACAACTCTGAAAACAAAATAAAAATTAACCCAAATCTATTATTAATCAATATAAATTGATTAGCTTTAATTTTGTTTACATCTGAGTTTTTTCTCTTAAATCTCAGTTTTGTTGCTTAGCGCCATAGCTTTGAAAACTACTGTATATTTATCCCTCTTATTTTGTTTATTATACTTCCCAGAAGTATATTTACAGTATTGGTAGAAGACATAAGTTATCCATACCTACTTTACTTGAGAGAAGTTCCTCTAAAGAAGAATAAATAAGGAATGCAATCTCTAATGGCCAAAGAACCTATGATAAAGGACAGGCTGCCCCTGCAGGGTACATCATCTCTGATGAAGTTACTTCATCCATCAAGAAGTTCACCCTCTTCACTTCAAGAGGTACCTTGAACCAACCAAACTAACAGGCAGTACCTGAAAGTTTCCTTTAGTTTTAAAACACCTTCTTTCTACAGATATTGTTGCTTTTGCTGGCTTGCACCAATAAAACCCCCCACTGAATTAAAAACACACAAACCAAGTCCACCCAAGTTGGCTATCCCCAAAGACTCTGAGAAAGCAAACCCTTGCTCAGAGTCACAAGGATTGATGTCAAGGTTGCCAGTGAATGGTTTGAATCCAACCCAACCCATAATAAGGGCTGGGACCTATTTAAAAAGAGCATCATTGAAAATTTTTCTCTCAAGGGTACTGAAACAAAAATTGACCAATCACTCAAGAGGCTTAAGATGAAAGGGACTATTGCTGAAAAAATCATCACCTACTGTCGTAACTGTGCTGTTTTAGCAGAGTTACAAGGGGAAAAATATTTAGAAGCTAGATAATAATCTTTAGTGAGAGATAGTGATTATATAGTCAATGTGAATCAAGGATAACAGGAACATGATTGTGTTGATCACACGGCTGGATGGTGAAGGGGGTGACTTGATCCTGGTAATGAGCCAAGCGCCAAAACAAGGTATCCACCATAAAGGATCATCATCTGTTCATGTTGTTAGATTTGGTAATTCAAGTTGACTTCCTAGTCTGGCTTCAAGTGGCCGGGTAATCAGATTGCGGGTCACAAGCCTGCTTGTTTGGAACCTTGCTGGCGGGTCAAGCCTGCTGTTTTGACACCCCCCAACTGAAGGTTAGCCTCCTCTGGGGGTAGGTTGTCAGTGAGGTTGTCAGGAGCCCGGGCGCTGTACTGGACTAATTGTTGTTCTGTGGCAGGCAGGGCGGTTTCACGTTGTTTTTGTCTTGCTTTGCAGGGTCTTAGGCGGTCATGGTGTAGGGTATTGTCTTGTTTGCGCTTCCCAAGTCCTTGCACAAGGTAAGTGTTATTGTTGTTTACCTTTAGAATGATTGCTGGTCCTACTTTCCTGGGTTGTAGTTTGCTTTTATCAATGTTCATGACCCAAACTTTGTCCCCAACTTAATGTCTATCTCAGATGGGGACAAAGGTTTTTTGCAGACATTCATTTTTCTTTTCTGTTTGTTTGCTGTTGGCCTCTATAACTTGAGGATCTGAGCGCGGGGGGACTTTACTTGGGATTTCCAGTTTGGGTCTGGTTAATACTTGGATGATATTTGGCTGTGTGCTGTATACCAACTCAAAAGGGCTCTTTCCGGTGGATCTGCTCACTTGGGTTCAGCATACAAGTAGTGCAGTTGATAGCTGCTTATACCAGTCTTCAGGTCTCCCGGCAGTGAGCTTGGCTAAGGCTTACACAAGGCTGCCATTTAGCTTCTCTACACGTCCATTGGCCTATGGGTGTTATGGTGTTGTCACGGTATGTTTGACCCCATTTTTAGCGAGGTATACATTGGTGTTTTCAGAGGTCAATTCTTTCCCTCCATCAGTTATCAGGAGTTCTGGCTTTCTGAACTTGCTGATTATCTCTTTTCTAATAGATTGTTGTACGTCATTGCCAGTGTGCGCCCTTACTGCTTGGGCTACTGGCCATCTTGTAGCAAAGTCAAGGGCAGTGATGATGTATTTCTTATTATTGTGTTTCCCTGGCATGGGGCCAACAACATCAAGGGCCCATACCTTGAAGGGTAGTTGTGTGCATATGGGTAGTACTCACTTTGGAGGGGTTTTGCTTTTGGAAAATTTCTTGCATATCTCACATTGATCTAGGACTTCCTGAACATCACAATATAAGGTTGGACATCAGGCCTTGTGCTTAAGGAACTCATATAGGTTTTGGCTCTTTGTGTGTCCAAGGTCTCTGTGATATCGTAGGATGGTGTCTATGCGCTGGTGCGTGAGGATATAGGGATTGGTAGTACTGCCGGACATTTTTCTGTGCAGGGTCCCATACACGTCCGCAATAGGTGTTTGTTTTTGATAACTGTTTCCTTTGTTATGTCAGTTGTACCAGGGGGGAAATCCTTGTCCTTTGTTTGTAGTACCAAGAGAGGCCAGTCTGGGTTGAGCCCATTTCCCCCTCTTGTAGCACAGACATATAGGCGTGAGAGGGCGTCTGCCATGGCAAGCTTGGGACCAGGCTTGTACTGTATGAGCATATTGAATCTCTCCAAGAGCTCCATCCAGCAGGCTTGGCAGCAAGATAGATTTTCTTAAGTTTTGAAATATATGAGCGACTTGTGGTTGGTTAATGCTGTGAATTCTTCCTGCTGTTCTAGATAACGCCATTTGACTAGACTGTGCACAATGGCCAAAAGTTCCTTGTTGTGAATAGGGTATTGACACTTGCCATCTGTCAACTTTTGTGATTCATAGGCTACAGGCAGGAAGTCATCATCACTATTTTTGATTTGTAGGACTCCCCCAATGGATGCATCTGAGGCGTCGGTTTCCATTTGGTATTCCCCGTCACAGTTGAGGTATTGCAGGATGGGAGCTGTCGTGAGCTTCTCCTTGAGGCGTCTAAAACAGAGGTCACATTGGGGGGTCCACACAAACTTGGATTTGGCGCCTGTTATGGTGGATAAGGGGGCAGTCAAAATGCCACAGTTGGGTATGAAGCGGCGTACATAGGCCACCATCCCCAAGAAGGTGCAGAGTTCCAACTTATTCTTGGGTGGCGGCATCTTGCATATGACCTGTATCTTTTGACTGTCAGGGTTGATGCCGTCCTTTGAGACTATGTGTCCCAGGAAGGGTAATTGCTCGCGGAAGAACTGGCACTTGGAGGGCTTGGCCAACAGTTTGTGTTGTGCCAGGGTAGCAAAGACTGCCTCTAGGTCTTTGTGGTGCTGTTCCACCAAGAGGCTGTAGACAATGATGTTGTCCAGGTAGACTAGGGCATGCTTGTCTATGTGTGGTGCAAATACTTTGTTCATGAAGGTCACAAAGGTAGACAGGGCGTTTGTCATGCCAAAGTTGAGCACCATACATTTGTATGAGCCGTATTTAGTGCAGAAGGCTGTTTTGGGGATGTCTTCCTCCTTGATACAAATCTGGTTGTATCCTGCAGTCAGATTGATCTTGGAGAAGACTGTGGCTCCTCCCAAGGTGTCAAAGAGATTGTCAATCAGTGGTAGTGGATAACAATTCTTGATGATAACTTTGTTTAGGGCTTGGTAGTATGTGATCAGACGTAAGGTACCATCCTTCTTGCCCACAAAGAGCATGGCGGCCCCAAAAGGAGACTGTGAGGGGCAGATAAGTCCTTTCTCCAATGCCTCCTTGAGATAGGCGCATAGGGCGTTGTCTTTGTTTGGGGTCAGCCTGTAGATAGGGTGTGCTTTGGGGACAGCCCCTTTGAGTTGGATGGAGTGTTAGATGTGTTTCTCAGGGGGCAGCCCGGGTAGCGCTTCTTTGAAGATTTCTGGATGGCGGGCCACAATTTTGCAATCCTGAGGTGTGGAGGTATCCTGGTGATCTTTGAAGTGTATGATATTGTACTGGCAGGAGTCCCAGTCAATTGCCTTCAAGTTTTCCTTTTTGTCCAGGGTCTCTGTGATGCGCACAAAGACATGGTTGCGTAGGAGTTGGTCTACTGAGTCATGGTAGATAAGGTGGTTGACACCTTCACGCTTGATGGTCAACACTGAGGTTGCCCAGTCTACATGAGGATTGTTCTTTTGTAACCAGTCTAACCCCAGTACAATGTTAAACTTTGGGAAGTCAATGACAAGACCTTGGATGGTGGAGTGTAGATTCTTGAGCATGACAGAGAAGGGGGCGGTTTCCCTTGTCATAGCAATGTGGTGTTCATCAGCCAGGACCACGTTTTTAATCCGCAAAGGATTAGTGGTTAGCTTGAACTTGTCCACAAAGCTGCTGTTGACTAGGGTTCAATCCGCACCCAAATCCAGGAGTGCTGAGCCTGGGTAATTGCAAAAACAGAAAGGATAGGTGTGGTGATCCACATGTGTGTTGTTTTGCAGGCAAGGGTTGATTTGGCTTCAAATAAAAACAATATGCTGAAGAGTGACAATGTGTGGTTAGCTGATGACGCTGTAAGCTAGTAGGTAACATAGGGCTACTAGGGGTAAGTAGGGTGAGCCTAGTAGGTAATGTAGAACTACTAGGGTAAGTAAGGCCTGGCTGGTAAGAACCAAAGGACTACCAGAGGCAGATGTTGCCTCCACCCAGCAGAAGAAATTGGCTGCTTTGGGCTATAGTTCTTCACCTTGCAGGAAACTGTGGCTAAAGAAGAGTGAAGACTGAGATAGCAAGCAGGGAACTTTGTCTGTCTGGGGGGAGTAGATTTTGGACCCCTGGCGGGTAACACAGGCTGCCAGGGAGGGGAAGAGCTCTTAGGGCTCTACATACCCTAATACACTTACAGGAGGTCTGTGAGCAAGCATCCTACCTAACAGACTGGTAGGGTGTCCTCGTTTATGCCCCTATGGGAGCTTTGGGGGAACCCAGAGTGAGCATTGGAGGGCATAGATTTTCTCAGAGGTGTCACCAAGGCGGTTAGCTTGGGGAAGCAAGCTGCAGAACTTGATGTGATCAGGCCTCTGGGAAGTAGAGCTGATTACTCTACAACTGAAAGCCCAGACTTAATCATCTGGGTGAGTAAAGACAGCACATAGACATTGATCTATGGTTGAATGGCCTAAGTGGATTGCCACTTGCAAGGGCCCAGTCAAACGCCAGTTCAATGTAGACTCATGCCTGGGTCTACAAGTTCTGGTAATGGGGACTGAGATAAAGAACCGAGGTGGTTCACAGAATTAACAGAGAAGACTAGCAAGAGGGACTGTTTGGTCACATTGAAGGCTAGTTGACGGACTGTTGATTCATATTGAATTGTGGGAACCAATATGGTTCAGTGTGCAGATGGAACTAAGGAGGTTCCTAGTGAGGATTTGTTGAGGAACTGGTTGAGGATAAGCTGAAGGACCAGAAGATTATGATGCAGGATGGCCAAAGGACCAGAAGTTTGTGTTGAAGGACTGGAGAGCTGAGAGGATGTGAGGGCAGGACCAGGAGATAACCTGAAGGAACTAGCCAGACTGGATACAGAGGCTGGAAGAACTGTTTTTAGTGTCTTTTGAGAGGAAAATAGATAAAAGGAAGCAGTTAAAATAATAATTAAATACTGCCTGATTATGATTAAAAAAGAATGTAATATCATATGATGAAAAAGAAAGAGGAGGAAAAATAACATACAGTCTGTTAGAACTGTAAATTTATTTAAAGAAGAGAATTGAGTCAGAAGGGAGCTAGAAAGAGGCCAGAAATGGAACAGAGAAACTGTGAGGACAAAAGAGCAAATTTTGCCAAGAACAACTAGGAGAGGCAAGAGGGCAAGCAGCAAGAAGGTTTGAAGTTGCAAAATGTTGAGAAAAACACGGAGAAACATTGTAAAATTAAGGGGTTGAAATTTGCCTAAGTAAAACATATGTGAAAGCGCTCAAGATTTGCCAGGGTAACGTGACAGGAATCACAGCAAAATGTTCAAAACACAGAGCAGTTGTTTAACCAGAGCGAGACAGCCTCAGGTTCAAACCAGGGTCAAGAGCAAGTCATCCATGGAAACCTTTTTGGCAAAACCGTTGAATTGAGGTGTATGATTGGCTGCAAGCCGGAGTCTATTTGATCAGTGTTTTAAGGGTTTTAACTTAAGAGTTAAAGCCTGAAAAATGAGGAGCAGAAGCAGAAAATTTAGGGCTTTTATTGGCTGAAGTAAGTTTTAAAGTTTAATATATTATAGAAGGAGAAAAACTGGATAGTTTAAGCTTTAAAAAACCAGAGTTCTAAGAGAGGTTTTTGGTCTGAAACAAGGGGCTATAAAAGGGAGAGCTATCTGAGACTCTTCAGGGACTGGATCAAGTGGATCACAAAGGCCACAAGAGCTACAGAAGGAGCCAAAGACCAAGAAAAAGAAGCCTGAGCTGGAATAGAACACAGGAGCCCAAGATCAAGGTGCAGAAGCCCAAGACCAAAGTACAGGAGCCCAAGACCAAGGAGCCAAAGCCAAAGACCAAGTACAAGGAGTCCAAGAGATTGTTAAAGGACTCCAAGTACTGGCACCAAACCTCATTGTTCCCTATACTAAGACCATATATAAGAAGGTTTCTAAGGGGATCTTCCTTCTGACCGTGAATAAAAGCATATTACAACCCCTACCCAAATTTCCCGTGATAAAAGAATATAAGCCCTATGAGTCAATTACCCCGAATTTTATACCCTAGCCCAGAGGACAAGGAATCCTATTGCCTAGGCTGCAGAAAGTTTGCCTCTAGTAAGTCTGCCCAGGAGGAGTGGGAAAATGTGACTAGGCATCTTGAAATGACAGATAGAGGAAGGGAGTTTATTGGGGGAGAGTTTGCCAGACTGTTACAGGATTGGTATTGGCCTACAGAAGGGCTGGCGCCTGCTGAAGTACAAGTGTATGGTGGAGATGCTTGCCTGGTGATTGGGAAGGTACTGGAAGAGTTTGCTCTTATGCAGGCCAAGTATAAGCTCCTAACCAACCACTCACCACTGTTGGAGAATAACAACTCCTCCAAGCCGGTCCCTGGCTATGACCCAGGACACACTTTGGGGACTGGTGACCAGGAACCCCACAATAGGACATCAGTTTATTGGGATGTCTGGTGATGGTGTACAGTACCAGGTCCTCCAAGGGCACTTGGATCATTGGACATTAATCCATGTCCTTGGGTTGGTACTCATCATTGGGCAAGTCAGGAGTTGTGTGGGAGAGCTTGGCTTGCTTAATTCTCTCCCCGGGCTTTTCCCTCATCTTGATTGCCTTGCGTGGCAGTGATACAGAAATGGGTACAATTTGACTGGCCATTGTTCCCATTCCCATGTTTGTTTGAGCTTGTGGGTTTATGGTTGATGTTATTCCCGTTGTTTCCAGGGGGTGGTTGAGTGGAGCGCCCACCTGTGTGGGAATCCTTGGGTCTCTCTTGTTTTCCTGTTTGTGCCTTATGAAGGGTGTTGGAAGTTTTGTTCCGCTTTCTCTGCTTTGTGGTACAGGCTTTGTAGGTTAGTCACTTGGTCCAGGTTCACGTGTGTCATCACATGCAGCTTGAGGGCGTCATAGTACATGAGATGTGTGGCTGGGGTATCAAAGGCCATGTCAGATGGTGCACAATGTCAGAGTTCCTTGTAGGTGCAGGTGAGTTCCTTCACGGTGCCTGTCTGGGTTAGGTTCTTTACTTGGCATATGATCATGAGCGCCATATCCTTAAGCACAAATCTTGCCAAGAAGTCTTGTTTGAAGGTGTCCCAGTTCTTGTTGATGTGTTCCTTGTGCCACTTGTTGCACCAGGCGCCAGTGTCATGGGTCAGGCGGATAGAGATTTCTGCAATCCAAAATTGCTGTGGGCATTCCATCTGGGCCAGCTTGCTCTGGGCGGACTGGATCCATGTGGCAGTGTTGTTGTTGTCCCCGGCAAAAGGTTCCAAGGCAGTGCTTTGCAGTCTTTGGGCTACGTAGGCAGGCATGGTGTTTTTGTCAGTTGGCCGCGGGATAGAAGAGGGATCCTGAAAGAGCCCTCATTCAGACATGGCGTTGAAGGCAGGTAGTGGGATCACTGTGTTCTGGTACAGGACAAAGCCATCAGGTGTCTTGGTACCAGTGGTAAATGGAGTCCAGTCAGGCGGGAGGCCAGACATAATTCTGTCAAGGATTTGTTGGCCGCGGCGTGTGCAGGCAACAGGCAGAATTTTTCAAAATAAGATAGGATGGAGAACCTACCTTGCTACCAGTGTTGTAAATGTGCTGTTTTAGCAGAGTTACAAGGGGAAATATTTAGAAGCTAGATAATAATCTTTATTGAGAGATATTGATTATATAGTCAATGTGAATCAAGGATAACAAGAACATGATTGTGTTGATCACACGGCTGGATGGTGAAGGGGGTGGCTTGATCCTGGTAATGAGCTAAGAATCAAAACAAGGTATCCACCATAAAGGATCATCATCTGTTCATGTTGTTGGATTTGGTAATTCAAGTTGACTTCCTAGTCTGGCTTCAAGTGGCTGGGTAATCAGATTGCAGGTCACAAACCTGCTTGCTTGGAACCTTGCTGGCGGGTCAAGCCTGCTTTTTTTACACTAAAAAGATTTTGGAGATAGAGCACTAAGCCACATAAGCTTTGATGACCCCTCTACCCATGCAAAATTCTATGATGGACTGGTCTCTCACGCATTAGGCCAATTTGAGCTGAATAACTGCACCAAGCTTCAGGAAACCTTTCAGGGAGGGAGATGTGACTCTCAAAAGGCATGTAGTCTATGCCTGACTGCAAAATGCAAGGAGATTGTGATATCCAGAACACCCATCCTCCCTAAAAAGCAGACCCTGTGCATTACCAGATCTGATCCCAGATGAAGAACTTCCAGCGCTCAAGCCAACAGCATACAGAGCGCCAAAGAAATCCCTGATATGTGAAGATGACAGGATAGCGCTTAGGCAAGACACTATCCCCACAATAAGACCTGTGAAGCAGCCAGTATGTGGACTAAATTACCACAATATAAATTTCCTCTAATGATCCTATAGTGTTTGCCACTAAAGCTGGAGATAAACTGCTTATTTATCCTATCTGTTTTTGATAATATCAATGTTGCAACTGTGTGGTATCAGCAAGTTACAAGGGAAAAATGTTTAGAAACTAGACGATTTTCTTTATTGAGATATTGGAAATTATATATCTTTAGTGAATCAATTAGGAGGGACAAGATCCCTGCTGAACAACTATTTGGACAAGTAAGGGGGTGGCTAGATCCTACTAGTGAGTGAAGCACTAAATCAAGTTTGCATATGGATTGAGATTACTATTGGTCCTTGTTTGATAACTCAAGTTGACTTCTGCTTTCAACTGCAAGTGTCAGCATAGTCAAATTGGGGGGGGGGTAATGTGTCTTTTGTGTGGAGCTTTGCTGGGGGTTGACCCCACAGTTTTGACGTCAAGGCGCAGCATTATTTGACGCTGGGGTAGATCAGCCCCTTGTTGACAAGAAGTTTAATGGCTGTACAGTAGTTTTAAAAGCTATGGCAACAACCAAAAATACTTCAGATTTAAACAAAATGATTTAAGATTTAAGCAAAATCTAACTATCAGGTTAAAATATACCCTCTGTTAACAGGGTTTATTGGTGTTAATGGGAAAAATGAGTCAACACA
The DNA here is from genome assembly GCA_014839935.2 of Entomophthora muscae. NCBI lineage: Eukaryota > Fungi > Entomophthoromycota > Entomophthoromycetes > Entomophthorales > Entomophthoraceae > Entomophthora > Entomophthora muscae. The sequence goes on from QTSX02005034.1 coordinate 304,653, forward strand.
GCAAATAAGTGCTCACGCGCAAAGCAAAACTATTCAAACTACAATCCGAAATACATTGATTCACAAACAAAATGGTGTGAGTTGACTTTTGGTGTACATATGTTTACTATGTGAATTGGTGACAAAATACACCCAAGCAAGGTGAGTCAAAACTTAATCCAAAAACAAAACACAATAGGAACTCACTGTGTAAACAAAATAACTCACTCAATGTGTGCAATGGATTGTAATCAAGAATGATTCCAAGGTATCTAAAATAAGACACATAATAAAAGACATAAATTTTAAAAATATTGTGTTGGGTGCTTAATTTGGCGTAAAATCTGGGAAAATGGGTAGAAAATATTTTGGGTATTCTAAAATGGGTGTTTTAAACCAGAAATAACTAATTAAGAAATAAAAATCTATAATTGGGATATTGGGTGGGGAAAAATATTAATTAAATATTCATATTCAGATAAAAGCAAAAATTAAAATTAGGGAGTAACTTAATTAAGTTTTATTTAATATTTTATTAAATTTTAAAATGGATGGAACACAACACCAGAGTACCAATTCACCTGTTGTGCACCGTGGTTGCGGTTGCCCCTGCGGGTCAAAGAATAGAGTTAGTGCAACCCAAGTGCCTACTCAAGGAGGAGACAGGAGAGGAGAGTTTCATAGTGACGCTGCACTGACACAGCCAGTTCAAGGAGCACAAGCTGCTAGGGTGCAGAGCATCAACCCTCAGGTCCCCAAGCTGACCCAGAAGCCCACCAAGGTTACCACAACAAAAACAGTTAGAAACAAGGAGGTAGAACTTGCTTTGTATGTGTTCAGCATTGTGTACTGGCAAGAGTTGATCCCGTCAGCCATGCTGGAGAAGGTGAAGCCTGTACTTGATACTAGCTACAAGCCCTACATCAGTGATGGCAATAAGGAAGAGGACAAGGAGCCTGAGTTCTATCAAACTGATGAGGGACAGCTAGTGCTCAAGAAGGTTGCTGTGTTCTATACCAAGGTGCCCATGCCTTGTGTGCCAGTCATCAATCAGGATCCCAGTTCATCTGAGCCCATTAAACCTGCCCAGAAGCGCATCCCTAACATCAAACACATCATCCTGCTTAAGCTAATGTGTGAATTGGGCAATTACAAGGTGGCTGCGGCCCATGTTGGAGTGGATCCCAAGTACGCCAGCAAGACCTTCAACAAGTTCATTAACACAGGTCAAGTCCTTGCCGCAGAGAAATCCATGCGTGTTTCTACCATGCTCACCAAGGAGCACAAATGGGCAATCTGTCAGTGGATCACCTGGGACTCCCATCTTAAACTGGAAAATATACAGGCCATGATTAAATCTACTTTTGGGGTTGAGGCCTCAATTTTCTTTTACTACCATCTGCTGAAGGGGATGTGCTTTTCCTGGAAAAAGCTCGGTGTATCTCCATACAATTGGAATAGCCCAACCAACATTGAACCCCAGAAAAAATACACAGAGGCGTACACTGCCCTCAAAGTCAAGGGGACGGTCAAATTTTACTATATTGACAAATTTGCATTTGCCTCGTCTATGTGCAATGCATATGGCTATGTCCCCAAAGGCTCAAATGACGGGATGACTTGGCATGCTGCAGTCTGCGCCACAGCCTACTTGATGGTGGCTCTCCTTGGTCCAAAGGGGGTTGAGCTATACAAAATGATACTAGGCTCCCACAATAGCCAGACCTTCCTATCATTTCTCCAATTGGTCCAGGAGCACCTGAGGCGCACAAGCCTGGGCTTCACCAATGTAATTGTACTGGACAATGTTGGTCTCCATAAGGGGGCTGATATTCTTGAGGAATTTCCAATGATTGACACCAACAGCGCAGTGGGCCCCCAGCAATTGGCCACAGCAAATTTGCGCCTTCTCTTCCTCCCTGTCTATTTGCCCTTCCTAAATCCCATCAAGGAAGTCTTTGGGTGGCTCAAGCAAGTTTTCAAGCAAGGAACCCCAACTGGGACTGAGGACCTGTTTAATTTGCTGTAGGCCAGGATCCACACCCTCCCAGCCGAGACTGTGGCCAAATTCTATGGCCATGTTGGTTTGTTCATCCACACATGCCTTGCCAAACAGCCAATCAATTAAAGGCTTAGTGTGTCCAACTTTTTTATATTCTCTAATTTACTATTCAAGATTTATTAATTATCATTTTATAATTAGATGTTTCCAAGCCTGCAATCACATTCAGCAGGATGATCAATGAAGGTTAGTAATTTAATTATTTATAATCATTTTTTATTGTGTCATCTAAGGGTATCCCAAACACTTGATACTGGATTACGCAAACACATTAATATCAATTTTGGCAAATAAATATAATAATCAAAAAAAGTTAAATGTAATGTGTACAAATCAGAAGTAGATTTTATTGAAATATATTATTATGATTTTATTAAGACCTTCTCTGGGATATATTCTGCAAATATTGTTTGCTAAAATAAGAATTAAAAATTTTATTATAATAAAAATAATATAAATTGCAATGGAATTAATTGGAAGAGAGAATTTATTAAGCGTACCTGTAGTGAGTTCTTCTGTATGTACCCACCCCGCAATAGAGGTGGCGCACAACCTCCACTGCCACACTGTGGACGGTGGATACACCCTTAGAAAAATATTCACAGCAGCTAGTAAAAGGGAGTAGGGTCAGGTGCAAATGGAGGAGCAGCTTCTCTGGCAGGGCTGCAAACCCATAGATACCAGCCAGGACCAGGACGTCCTGGATAACATGGTCAACCAAGTTGTAACCTGGGGGGACCTTCTTTCCGTCCAGGGAGAGCCTGGCCTTGTCAATTTTTAGGAGGACCCCGTCAAGATCCTCCACGCTGGCGCCCATTCCAAAGTAGAAGAGATACCCCAGGTAAACCACCAGATGAAGCCTTTGCCCAGCAAAGGCTTCCGTAAACTTGCACAATTTATTAAAAACTGCACTAATCTTCTTTTCATGCTTTGTCTTTGAGAAGGTCAGCTCCATTGCTTGCGGGACCCCCGTCTTGTTGGCACTCCATGCCAGCCCAAAGTCTGCCAAGAGGATTTTGGTTTTCTTGACGGCTGTTGCGTCTGCAACAGACAATTTTCCCACCACACGCCCAAAGTTGTCTAGCAGGTAAGAGAGCGTGTGCTCCAAGGGGTAGCAGAAGCAAGCAGCTGCATGGGCCCATCTTTGGTACATTCTTAAATGGGAGCGTTGCCAGGACGTCCTAAACAAGCTCAATGAAGTTTACACAATAAACTCCATTGAGGACCACCAGGTCAATGCAGACCAATTGGGCATCCTTGTAGGCAGAAACTGCCCACTCAGATGCCCCCTTGGCCTGTGTAAGTTCAGCCAATGCCTCCCGCAACATTGGAAAGGACCTGTGGACCCTGTCTTTGAGCTCCTGTAAGACAGGGGGGACAGATAGAGCTGTTTGGCCACGTGAGTGGCAAAATTTGAATAGAAGGTGGGCAGGACAAAAGGAACTAGGACCCGGCAGAGTTCACCATCAATGTTTTCTATAAAAAAAGGTAAGTATTTTAGAATTTTTATTAATTATAATTTTTTATGTACCTTTGCAGGTTTCCTCCTTGCTGACAGCTTCAGCAGGCGTTGCCATTCTTGGCGCAAGTAATTGTGCTGGGAATTCAGGGTCCTCTTTCCTGGCGCGCTTTTCTGGCTTGGGATGTGCATACATCTCAGGGTCATCCGTATAGACAGACAGCACGGAGAGGGCAAAGGACTTGAATTGAAGGCCATCCAAAACAGTCTTCTGGAAATTTAAAAGGCGTTCAATTGTTGTTTTGGGGGTGTCTGACATCTTGGCCATAAGTGCCTTGGCAGACACCTTGTCAATTTTGTCCCCTGTAAGGACGGCAGCCTTGACTTTTGCCTTGACCTTGCGGTCAATGTCTTTGATTTTGGCAATTACCAAGTCAAAATCCTTTAAAAGCTTCTCCAATTCTTTCATTGATTTTTTACTAACCTTTTCATATGTTTTTATAGCTTTTGCCCCAATAAAAATCTGTGTTATTCTGATACTGTTGCCTTTTTGTTTATTCCTGTTTGTTTTCCCATTTAGTACATTATCCCATCTTTTTACCCATTGTGTATATGTTTTACGCTCATCTCAATATGTGTTGTTTGCTTTGTGTTGGCATTGTTTCCTTAATTGCCATATTATTTTTGGCACTTTGCACAGCCCCTTGTGAAAATATTAACAACAATTTAATTATCAGCTAAATTTGAATTAGAAAATTATAGGTAAACAACTTTATCTAAAAACAGTTAACCTATAATTTTCTAATTCAAATTTAGCTGATCACTAAATCATTGTTATTATTTTCACAAGGGGCTGTGTTTGGGTACTAAAAATAAATGTGTTCTGGATCTAGATACACAGCATAGTAAGTTTATGATTTTATAGAAGTAAGCTGAACATAAAGATCAAATCCAACTATAAACAAAGAGAACATGAACAATTGAAATTCAAAATAAAGATAACATAAATAGAAAATGTTTGGCAACAGGGGGTTTATTGGGGCAGGGAAGAGTGATGCCTAGTAGGCAGAATAGCACGGGAAGGAAGACATAGAGGAAGTGCTGGCCTGGGGGGTCTGGGATTAGGTGGGTGGGGCTGGAAGGTGGGTGGTGGTGGTAGCAGGGGTAGGGGTAGGAGGATTGCGCGTGATGGCCACCATATAACGCTTGTCATATTCCTCATCTGTCATTGGCTGGATGAGCTGGTAGATGGCAGTGGCACAAGGTGGGAGGCGCTTGTCCTTCTGTGATTGGTTGTCCATGTTCACATGGAAGACAATTTGGGCAAACAAGTCAGACACCATTTGGCAGCCAAAGAGAGAATTGTGATCAAGAACCCCAAGATAGAGGTTGTTGAAAGCCTGAGGGCGGCGCTCCTATAGTGTGGATCCAATGTTAAAGAAGACAAAATCAGCCAGATATATGTCTGGGTGGCCAGCTGGGTACACAGAGGCCTGGTACCTGTGTTGCTTGATGACCTCAAGGGCAATGGAGCTACCCTTCATCTGGTGGCTCAAGAAAACCCAGTACTTGGAATTTGAGTCATCCCAGGAGTCAAGTAATCCACAAGGATGTGGCTGTATGGGTAGCAATTGATGAAATCTGGATTTGTCTAGTAGTAGAAAAAACCCTTTGCTGAAACAGCCAGAAAAGCACCAATGAAAGTCCCCTTCTTGACCTTCTTCCTTCCTTTTTGAGTGGCGGCTCTTCCTTGCGCGCCAAAATTGTCAAAAGCTATAGATAGCTTATAGTAAGAGATGAAAATGATGTCATCTGATAAACTTGTCAGGCATTAGACCAGGGTTAACTCAATGTCAATATCATACAGGAAATCCTCAGCGCCATCCCATTGGTTGCTGGCAAAATTGGTAAGAACCTGTATAGAAGCCATCTTTCCATGCATCCAGAGCTGCACCATGCGCTCAGAGACCCATATGTTATGGTGCACAAGCTGTTTGCAGACCTGGGTTAGGGGAAGATTGGGGTCCTGTTGTGTCAGGGATTCTTTCCCTGACTACTTGGATCTTATTGACAACCTTTGCAAAAATAATTCCTTAAACCAACACAACAACAATGAATTTGGGTCCAGTTTTTATTTGAACAATGAGTTCAACAGGAATCAAACTCAGAACCCTAAAGAAGAACTCAGCGTTAATACAGAATTAACTGTTCAACTTAGTTTACCTTTATATGAATCCTATTCATTCAACTTTTGCTCTGGATTTTGAATTGAATTTCAAAAAGGTTATTAACACAGTTAACAACATCACTTACTGCTTGCGTTCTGATTGGCTGCCGCTGTCTACCTTGTTGCTCTGTAATCAAAAGAGCCTATATTTGATCAAAGCTCTGTACTTGGTTTTAAGCAATTATCTTGTCTTTCTCCTCTTAATTATGTACAGCACAATGGATTATCCTTGGATCCACTGTTTCAACCTTTTAACTATGAAAATTATTAAGCTCTACCTTCATCATTGTTTAAAAAAGGTATTATTTTGATCACAAGCCCATGAAAATCCCTCTTATTCTCTAAAGTACCACTTAAATGACCCAGCCTTCATTTGGAGGGTATTTACGTGAGCTATTTTCATTATTTTTCTTTGTTCTAACAATAAAGATTTTATCCTACACCTGCTACTCCTTCATCTCCTGATAACATATTTTTGAAGCCATAGAGGAATTCTATTCCTATCCTGGTTTCTAGCCTCCTTCTTGCCAGTGGTATCAACCCTGGAAAACCCAACACCTACAACTGACTGGTACAACTCTTCTCCAGATGACGCCCATCAAAATGAATCCCTAGCTCACAGATGGTTCAAATACCCTTCCGGCCACTGGGGACGTAAATTCCAATATGGTTGTTTGTTTACTCCACCTCCTACCAAACCTGCTCTGGTTAGATTCTACACCTCCTTTTACCTCTTGACGTACATGGTGGGTTACTATCTACTTGGTTGTTTCAGTTCAATGTTTGGAAGATTTGCTTACCTGGGACACCTAGGACACCTCACAATGGTCACAGTTCCTATTGGCTTGGTAATAGCAGGATTAAGCTTAGGGGCTTTGGCCCACCAGCTAGGGAACTTGTTTCCTGCCAAGTGGGTCCCTGACAGTTTGTTGGAACCCATCTTGAGCTTCTTACTTAGAAGTTCAGAACCAACCCCTGCAAGCTACCTGCTTTATACCGCACTTATCAAGAGTTTGGAAGTCACCTTGGTTACCACCATCATTAGCCTTACCACCTATTGTCTGATTTGCCTTTTCCTGCATACCAAGACTGCCATTGCTGCCAGCGCAACAGTTCCTCAACAGGTTCAGAACCAAACCGTGGTACTAAACCAGATTTCAGCAGTATCTCCCAACAACAACAAAGGGGACAAGATCCTTATGCTCCTTTCCTTCTCACAATCACTGTTTGAAACATCTCCTGCACAATTCCAGACTGACACACAGAAGGTACATCACGTGGCCAAAAAGCTCACAGGCAAGGCTCGCGTCTGGTACACCAAAGCCACCCTTCAAGGGGAGAAATTACTAAACAATTACCCTGCCTTTTGCGACTCCTTGTTGTCCACTGTAGTGCCGGCACAAACCACAGAAGAACTCAGAGATCACATAATGACCCTATTTCAAGGCAGAATGGCCACCAAGGACTATATTGAAGAATTCTCTTGCCTCAAGGAAGCAATTGGGATGACTGATGCCAAAGCTTGTTACCTCTTCCAGAAGAAACTGTCTCCAGAACCCAAGAACTTCCTGGCCCACCATGTATTACCTGAAAAGCTTTCTGAGCTTACCAAAGAGGTTTTGAAATGGTCCTCCAAGGTAAAACAACTTCCTTCTTGGAACAACACCAAGACTCCGCCTGCCTGTAACTTACCATCCCCTGCCAAGGTTCCAAAGTGATTAGTGCCTAAACCCAGGGGAGGTTATCAGTTGGCCCCCAAAGAGAAACAACATCAAGTCCGCAAAGGACTGTGCCTCTACTGTGGGCAATCAGGTCATTTTGCCAAGGAGTGCCAGGCACTCTCCAAGGTACAATCTGCTTCAGGCCATCTCCTTTCAACCACAGATGCCAGTAAATCTTCCACTCAGTCTTATGCTCTTTTGCCTGTTTTTCTAGACCACAAATTTGGCACTACAGCCAGCTACACACTGATTGACACAGGAGCAATGGGGAACTTCATTGATCAAGATCTTTTGACTTTGTTAGGGTTTGAGACCTCAGGACTAGCCTCTGTAAGACTTGCTGAAGGTACCCCTGCCCAAGTAGGACGCCTAGTAAAACCCCTCCATGCTCAGGTGGGGAACAACTCATACCACCTTTTTCCCACCTCTACACTCTCCAACTTGGCCTTCCTGTTAGTCTTAGGATTTCTCTGGTGTCAGGAAGCCAAGTTACAGTTCAATTGGGACATTGATTCAGTAACACTTCACTACCATGGACAACCAACCACAGTGCCTCTCAAAAAACCGTATCATCAAGTAACAAAGAACTTCATAGCATACTTAAACTCTCTACTTCTTGTGGGGAGTCCAGCACCTGATTCTATTCTGGAGGAAATTCAAGACTTAAAGAAAGCGTTTAGTGAGGAACTCTGCTCTGTCCTTCCTGAAAGAAGACCTTCCAATCTTAGAATTGACTTGATACCAGGCTCCTCCCCCACCTGGGGAAAGCTTTACCCCATGAACCAAGCACAGGGAATTGCAATGAAGGTGTACCTTGACAAAAACTTAGCAAAAGGGTTTATGCGTCAATCCAACTCCCCATGTTTATCACCCATCTTCTTTGTAGGGAAAGCGGACAGGACTTTGAGACCAGTCATGGACTTCACCATACTAAACGCCATAGCCATTAAGAACCAAAACCCCTTACCATCTGCAGAGTCCCTGACCAACCAACTTACTCACGCCAAGGTTTTTTCTAAACTAGACCTCTGCAGTGCTTATAATCAGATACATATTGCTGAAGGTCATTAATGGAAGACGGCAGTTTGCACCCCCTTTGGGCTCTATGAATACCTTGTGATGCCCTATGGGTTGAGTAACACCCCTGCAGCCTTTCAAGGCCTAATGAGTGAGGTACTCTTCCCTCTACTTGACGTCTGTGTGGTCGTCTATCTTGACAATATTCTGGTATACTCACAGAACAAGGAGGCCCACACAAAACACCTACAAGAGGTCCTCCAATCACTCATTGACAACTGTTTGTTTTGTAAGCTTGAAAAATGCAAGTTTTTTGTCACCAAGATTGAGTTCCTTGGGTACAGAATTAACCCAGGAGGTTTTGTGGTTGCCCCCTCCAAGATACAGGCAGTCTTAGACTGACCTAGACCTACAGCACGTATCAAGCTTTGCAGCTTCTTAGGCCTGGCAAATTTTTGCTGCAAGTTTATCAAGGATTTCTCCGCTAAAGCTCTCCCTCTCACACATCTGACCTCCAAAAAGGTTCCCTTTGTCTGGTTGTTGGAAGCTGACCAGGCATTTGAGACCCTCAAGAAGCTTTTCACCTCTGCCCTGGTCCTTCTCTGCCCTGACCCTGAATGCTATTTTTTTGGACACAGACACCTCCGACTTTGCCCTAGGAAAGGTGTTGCTGCAGCTTGGGGAGGATAGTGAACTCCACCCTGTGGCGTTCTACTCCTATAAGATGATTGACCAAGAAAAAAATTACCACATGTACAAGAAGGAACTATTTGACATTGTCAAAGCCTTGGACCACTGGCGTCACTACTTGGAAGGAAGTAAATTCCCTGTGCAAATCAGAACTGACCATAAGAACCTACTCTAATTCACTGAGAAGAGAGATGTTAGCTCACGTCTGGCACAATGGGCTATAGATCTTCTTGCCTTTGACTCCAAGATTAGTTACACACCAGGACACCAGAATATAGTACCAGACACCATCAGTAGACAAGAGGACTTGAATGACCTAAGCCAGTCCTTTGTTAAACATAATGAACATTCTATACTCTCTGAAGATCAGTTCCTCTCCCACATCATGACCTTATCTTATCTATCCACCTTGGGCCAGGACATCATAGCATCCCAACTCCTGGATAAGGAGAACGTCCCCACTGGTCTTACACTAAACAACAAATCTTGGTCAAATAATGAAAGCCTTTATGTACCAACTGATGAACACCACAAACAATCTTGGAAAGCTTCCAGGACTCCCCTCTCACAGGACATGGAGGCATTAACAAAACAGTCAAGAGAATCCAATGAAGATACTGGTGGCCTAATCTGAAGAAAACAGTTGCTAAATACATCTCCACATGTGTGCTGTGTGGCTGCAACAAACCCTCCACCATGAAGCCCCAAGGACTACTCAAACCATTATTCATTTCTCCGCGCCCTTGGCATTCCATCTCCATGGACTTTATTGTGGACCTTTCAGAGAGTGACAACATGACTGGCATCTTTGTGGTGCTATATCAGCTAACAAAATATGCAATCTTTATTCCCTTCAAACGCACAACAGCAGAAGACACTGCCAACATGCTCTTTACTCATGTAATTGCCAACCACAGAATTCCCAACATCATCATCTTGGATTGAGGTACACAATTCACATCCTAGTTCTGGCAGCTCCTAATAAAGGCATTAAATGTTAAAACTCTTATGTCCACACCCTTTCACCCTCAAACTGATGGACAAACAGAAAGGGTTAACCAAGTGCTGGAAGGTTTTATTAGGAACTATGTGAACTTACAACAGGATGATTGGGTAATTTTACTTCCACTTGCCCAAATATGCTATAACACTAATCACCATGACTCTATTGGAGTATCCCCCTTCTTTGCTAACTATGGATATAACCCCAAAGATCTTCCTGATCCTGCAACCAAAGACACTATTCCTTCTGCACACCAATGGGCAACCTCTTTACTCAAAAATCATCAACAACTCAAGGCACAACTGGAAAAGACCATCCTGCAGTATAAGATCCAAGATGATAAACATTGAAGAACACCTGAAGACATCTAAGTGGGAGACTACATGTTCCTCAGTGCAAAGAATCTCAAACTGGACATTCTGGGGCAAAAACTAGGGCCAAAGAAGATTGGGCCCCTGTTGGTCATTGAGCAACGCTATGATGTTAATTTCTGACTCAAACTTCCTGCAGGCTTCTCTACCCATGATGTCTTCAACATTAGCCTTCTGTCTAAATTCAAAGGGTTACCATCTGACATGGACCACAAGGACCCTCCGCCTATCATCTTGAACCATACTCTGGAATGGGAAGTAGAAGACATTCTCAGTCACCACACCTCCCAAGGTAAACGTCAATACTTGGTAAAATGAAAGGGCTACAAGGTAGAATCCAACTCCTGGGAACCAGAAGAGAACCTAGAGAACACACTGGAAGTCCTCTCACGCTACAAAGAGACTCAGGAAGAGAAGGACCTTACTGGGGAGGATAGTGTCAGGGATTCTTTCCCTGACTACTTGAATCTTATTGACAACCTTTGCAAAGACAATTCCTCAAACCAACACAACAACAATGAATTTGGGTCCAGTTTTTATTTGAACAATGAGTTCAACGGGAATCAAACTCAGAACCCTAAAGAAGGACCCAGTGTTAATACAGAATTAACTGTTCAACTTAGTTTACATTTATATATTAATCCTATTCATTCAACTTTTGCTCTGGCTTTCAAATTGAATTTTGAAAAGGTTATTAACACAATTAACAACATCACTTACTGCTTGCGTTCTGATTGGCTGCCGCTGTCTACCTTGTTGCTCTGTAATCAAAAGAGCCTATATTTGATCAAAGCTCTGTACTTAGTTTTAAGTGATTATCTTGTCTGTCTCTGCTTAATTATGTACAGCACAATGGCTTATCCTTGGATCCACTGTTTCAACCTTTTAACTATGAAAATTATTAAGCTCTACCTTCATCATTGTTTAAAAAAGGTATTATTTTGATCACAAGCCCATGAAAATCCCTCTTATTCTCTAAAATACCACTTAAATGTCCCAGCCTTCATTTGGAGGGTATTTAAGTGAGCTATTTTCATTATTTTTCTTTGTTCCAACAATAAAGATTTTATCCTACACCTGCTACTCCTTCATCTCCTGATAACATATTTTTGAAGCCATAGAGGAATTCTATTCCTATCCTGGTTTCTAGCCTCCTTCTTGCCAGTGGTATCAACCCTGGAAAATCCAACACCTACAACTGACTGGTACAACTCTTCTCCAGATGCTGCCCATCAAAAGGAATCCCTAGCTCACAGATGGTTCAAATACCCTTCTGGCCACTGGGGACGTAAATTCCAATATGGTTGTTTGTTTACTCCACCTCCTACCAAACCTGCTCTGGTTAGACCTTAAACCTCCTTTTACCTCTTGACGTACGTGGTGGGTTACTATCTACTTGGTGTTTCAGTTCCATGTTTGGAAGATTCACTTACCTGGGACACCTAAGACACCTAGCAATGGTCACAGTTCCTATTGGCTCAGTAATAGCAGGATTGAACTTAGGGGCTTTGGCCCACAAGCTAGGGAACTTTTCCCCTGCCAAGTGGGTCCCTGACACACTGGAGGAGGTCAAGCATTATTGGGTATGCCTCATTGATTTGGGACTTGGGGGTCTTCTTTGGCTTCTTGGCCGTCCCAATCAGATTCCCCTTATTCATTAAGTTATTTAATTCCCGCATTATTGTGGCTCAGGTGAATTGCAACTTGGCAGCAATCTGGTCCCATGACAGACCCTGTAGGTTTAGTGCCACAATTTCCTGGAGAATTTGGGTGGTGATGATTTGTTGCTTGGGGCGCTGGGCTACAGGAGCTGAAGCCTGATTGGCTGAGGGGGGGGCAGGTTGGCCGGTGGCAGGAAGTTGTTCCAAATCAAGGTTGCCATCCTGATTGGTTGGTTGATGGGCAGCTTGTGTAGGAGTGGGTACGGGAGCAGGGGAAGAGCTAGACACTAAGTGACTCTCAAACAAGTCAAAGCCATATGGGTCGGTGGTTGGGTACAGGTCAGCTTCCTTGTTACCCGCCTCAAAAGCTTGGGTATAAACAGGTGCCTCCATGCCCTGAGCCTTGCCTCCATTGAAGCTGGCTTGGCTGCTTGCACCATTGAAGATGTTGCTAGTAAAAACCATTGTAAAAAACCTAGGATAAAATCACTAAAAGTAGAAATTTTAAAATTAATGGTTTATTTTATTGTAATCTTGCTTCCACATTTGGAATGTTCTTAAAACCATTTCATACAAGTCAGGATCCATGAAAATGAATAAAATGAATAAAATGCCTCTGTTCCTAAATTGAATAGCTGTTGATTGGCTGTTAAATTGATAGTTTTCTATTTTAGGCTGCTCATACTACACATCTTGTGTGAGTTCATTTTGTTTTGACTTGTAAAATCTTGCTTCTAGATTGCTCAAATTTTGTTTCATTTTAGTCCTTCTGTTAGTGCCTCATATGAATCCTGATTTGATTATAATATAATCCGGAACAGCATCCATCCATTTCACTTGTTGCGTCAGTTCATTTTGTTTGTGGTTTGAATTACACCGCTTGATATTTGATATAATTTTGTATAATGGGCTAGTGAAATTTCGTTTTTTTTGACAGTTCATTTATTAACTGAAATTTTATAAATTATTGAATCCTGAATCTCACTTGACTTGGATTTCATTCAAATCTGAAATCATTTTGTTTAAAACTGAGGTATTTTTGGTTGTTGCCATAGCTTTTAAAACTACTGTATGAAGTTACTTACCTCCAAAGGTAGTTTGAAACATGTGATCATGACAGATAACAGAAGTACCCCAGTCACCAGAGAAACCATTCCAGGCACAAACATAGAATGTACAAACTGCTCTTGATGGACCTATCATCCCAATACCCAAAACAACATAGTGTTGGTTTATATTGGATGGGAAAGACAAAACCTCACATTGAAAGAGACAGTGCCATTCTTACTATACAATGAAGAGAAGTACACCACCATGTGTACCCAAATTACCTTGACATCCTCATGAGATACCACATACTTGTAAAGATTACCAAAACAGAAGAAGAAAAAGACACTAGTAAAATCAACTGGAACACCTGTACATATGAAATAATTTATTTTAAAAGTGTGGACGCCTCAAATGAACAGGAACCTATACACCAGCAATTTGTCCAAGAATTTCCCTCTGTATTCCAGGAGAAACTGCCAGGGTTATTCTCCAACATAGGTATCCAACATGAAATAAATCTCAAAGGGAGTGTACCCAAGGCAAGAAATATATACTGCTTGCCACCACAAGAGGGCAATGCACTGAAGAAATACCTGAATTAAGCATTAGAGAAAGGACTCTTAAGGTCTTCAAAGTCTATATTTGGTGCAGTAGTCTTCTTTGTAGTCAAGAATGAAGGTGGTCTTCAACTTACAACCAATTATTGAGAACTTAAAAGTCACAATTAAGAACAGATATCACCTGCCCCTTATTGATGATCTCTTCAATGCCTTAGGGGGCACAATTATTCACAAAAATTGGTCTGACTGAAGGGTATCATCAAATCCAAGTCAAACCTAAGGATAATCCAAAAACAGCATTCAGAACCAAGTATGGTTCCTTTGAATTTCCCCCTAACTTTGGCATGACAATCACCCCCAGTACCTTTGCAAAATTAATGAATGTAGAGTTCAAAGAACATTTAGGGAAATATACCATAGTTTATCTGGATGATATAATTATCTACATTCCCAGAAAGGAACATCACTAGAAATATGTCCACATGGTACTCATTATCCTACAAAACAACCAACTAGTAGTCAAACCATCCAAATGTGAGTTCTTCTCCACACAACTATCATTCCTAGGACATATCATCAGTAAAGACAGAATCAAATAAGACCTTGAAAAGATAAAAGCCAGATAAGACATACTGGCTCCACACAACAAGAAAAACTTTATACCTTCCTGAAAATGATTGCCTACATATGTCAGGGCCCAGAATGCCCTGGAAAATCAACTAGTCTCTCTGGGAATAGTACAACCAACTGTGTGAAAAACCTTACCAACTGCCTTCCAGAGGGAAAATCCCCCCTTTCAAATAAAGAATGGCCTGGGATTTGAGAGGCCCACAAGCCTCAAACCCCTGGCATCAAATGTAATGACAAATCTGGGACCTATTACTATTGGGAAATGGTACATCAGGAGAGCAATTTTTTGATTGTGTAATCAGGCGCTCAATTGCCCGCGTAATATATTAATAGCTGTGGCACCCCAGCTTGCTGCAGCCCAAGCAAGGTTCCTGTTATGCCAGACAATGCCCATTTATCCCCAGGCTCAAGTGTGCAAATTCCTGGAAAAATTGTAAGTATTACTGAAATTGATGCCACCAGATCTCTGGTGGCACAAAAGGCCACACATTTCCCAGTAAGTATAAGTAGTGAGGAGGAAAAGCCCTCCTTACTGTTGAAATCATAAAATAAACAACTTTATGCCCAGGACCCATTATTTTATTGCAGGAATTATCTATTTTTGCACCAATATAATCATTCTGTTTGCATCTATTCATGAATCTACTACACATTACAACTGCGCCTATCTGTTCCCTCCTAGTTTTGATCCTGTCACTTTGGTTAAGCCACCTTGCGCCTTTAACCTGGAGTTCTTCCACCCTCATCATCTGGATCTTTCTACTGGAAACCCTAGAGTGACTATTCTGCCTACCATGAAGGAATTTCTCTCACTCCCCCCTGCCCAACACGCCTCCTGCCCAGGACTTCAGAAAGTTGGGGTTTGTTTACATCACAGTATTGAGGCTGATCAATCAGGTTGTGCCCCATACTGGGAGTTGGTGTCCTCTGGTCACAGCTGTGAATTACCTTGTCAGGATAGCATCAATTGTGTACATGGCCTTTCAGGCCTGGCCTGTCTCCTCTGTGGAAGTCTAGCTGGACTCTGGTATGGGCCGTGACATTATGTCAACCATAAAAAAACTAGTAACCCTGGACCCCTATTCT
This sequence comes from Entomophthora muscae, assembly GCA_014839935.2. NCBI lineage: Eukaryota > Fungi > Entomophthoromycota > Entomophthoromycetes > Entomophthorales > Entomophthoraceae > Entomophthora > Entomophthora muscae. The sequence goes on from QTSX02005034.1 coordinate 320,169, forward strand.
TCTTTGATTATGGGGCATCTTATATGCTCTTATTTTTGACCTCAGCTTAATACCTAAGACAGCATATGACCAATAAGCAAGAAAAGAATGAAAGCCAAGAAAGAGTTGTTGCCAAGCCATTCCAAGTGCATACTGTGAAAATCTCCACCTCCAACTAAAATGATGCTGCCCCTACAAACCTTCCTGCCCTGCCAAAAATGGATTTGGCTGGCTTCAGAAAAGGAATGCTAATGATAAACACCATGTTCTGTGCCCAACCCAAGAGCTTCAGAGACAACACTCAAAAGGTTATGATGGTGGCCGCTCAACTGAAGAATGATGTCAGAGAAACTTTCTTGACCAGCCTAGAGGAAGATCCAGACCTCATACTCTCCTACAACCAATTCCTGGAGAGAATGAACTCTGCAACCAGCCCTTCTGGGGCCAAGATCCAAGCCTACATGGGGGCTCATCTGCCTGACCCAAGGAAGGGATAACCTGGAGACCTACATACAACAATTCCTACGCCTAGTAGAGACTGCCAAGATCCCTGACAATATATCTGGGTTACACTTCAGAAATGGCTTGAACCCACACCATGCCAGCCTAATGAGACACCATCAATGTGACCCCCTCAAAGACAAGCTCCTGGTAATTTCCAGAGGCATGGACTTCAGCCAACCACAAGGATACCACTCTGGACAGCCATGAAACAACCTAAAACCTGGTTCTAGGCCCCGTTTGAACATGACACCAGAAGAGTACCAACATCATGTCAGAAGTAGGTTATGCTTCTATTACCACCAGAGTGGCCACTTATCCAAAAACTGCACAAGCTGTTCCAATGGAACCCAAGGAGCCACCATTTTAGCAATAAAAAATACTTCCCAGTCTTATCCTATCATTGAAACTATTTTATGTTTCCATGACCATGAGGTGAACACTGTAGCTCTTCTAGACAACGGGGCAACTTTCAACTACATGAAACATAGTCTAGCTGAGAAAGTGGGTGTACCAATCCAGGGAAAATCCCAACTGGTAACCTTGGGCAACAACACAACAGACCTGTCCCACAAATACAAAGAGTCTGTCTCCCTGAAGTTAAATGGGAAACTCCTGCCAATCAGATTCTACGTTATTGAGAAGCTTCCCAAACCTGTAGCAGTTGGCTTTGAATGATAGGTTGACCACCAATTGAACTTAGACTATAAAAACCATTAGGTGACTGTCAATCATGAGAGCCAAACCTTAGAGGTCCCCTGCCTGAACCCTCAGCAGACGCCTGAGCTAAACAACATCACCATGGAATCCTGCAAAGCTGAGATCCCTAAATTTTTGAAGCCTTGGGAGTCTGTCTTCTCCAAAGAAGAAGCCACTGCCTTGCCAAAACATAGCCAGTTTGACCACGCCATTGACCTCCTCCCTGGAATCCAACCTAAGCATGGACCAGTCTATAGTTTTAACATGAAGGAAAAAGCCTCCTTAAGAGAGTACTTGGACAAGATGTTGAAGAAGAGATATATACGCATCCCCAAATCTCCCTGTTTGTCCCCTCTATTGTTTATTAAAAAGAAGGGTGGCAACTTATGTCCTTGTGTCAATTACTAGGACCTAAACAGCATCACAGTGAAGAACAGATACCCCGTACCCAATGCCAAAGACCTCTCAGACCAGCTTTCAGGAGCCAACATTTTCTCAAAGGTTAATTTGAGGGATGCCTTTAACCAGATCCAGATCAGGCCTGGCAACAAATGGAAAACGGCCTTCAAGACTAGGCAAGGTCTTTTTGAATACTTGGTTATGCTGTTTGGGCTGTGCAACGCGCCCAGTACCTTTCAAGCTATGGTGGAGGTGGTCTTGGGAGGACTCAAGGACCAGTGTTGTATAGCCTACTTAGATGACATCCTCATTTACAGTCGCACACCTGAGGAACATGTTGAACACCTTCAAGCTGTCCTACAACGCTTCAAGGAACACAGTTTCTTTGTTAAGCTCCAGAAATGTGAGTTTTTCCAAGAAGAAGTAGAGTTCCTGGGGTACAATGTACTGAAAGGAGGCTTCACAATGACGCCTGATAAAATAGAGGCTGTGGCATCATGGCCTGAACCTAAGAATTGCAAGGAGGTCAGAATTTTCCTGGGCCTGGCAAACTTCTGCCGGGAATTTGTCCAAAATTTTTCTTCAATCTGCTTGCCCTTGACCCACCTCATCTCTGAGAAACACCCTTTTGTGTGGGATGATACTGCCAAGTCAGCTTTTGAGTTGCTAAAGAACGCCTTTGTTTCTGCCCCCATCTTGGCAATGCCGGTTTACAATAAGCCCTTCATTGTGGAAACAAACGCCTCTGACTTTGCATTGGGGGGTGTTGCTTCAGGAGGGGCATGATAGTAAACTGCACCCTATAGCTTACTACTCAAGGAAATTTACTCCGCCTGAGTTGAACTACCCCATTTACAATAAAGAGATGCTTGCTATCATCCAGTCTTTGAAACATTGGAGAAGATACTTGTGTGACGCCAACCACCCAGTGAAAATCATGACTGATCATAAGAACCTAACATACTTCAAGACAAAACAACTAAACCAGCGCCAATCTAGATGGGCCCTATTCCTAGTAGATTACAACTTATAAATCAGCTACAAACCTGGCAAGATCAACATTGTACCTGATGCCCTAAGCCAAAGAGCAGACCTTTTTCTTAGCGCCAAAGAGATTGAGGAATTCAACACTAAATCCTTGCTGTCTCCAAACATGATTGAGCCAATGCTCCTATTCCTAGGACTAGCCAGTAGAAGAGAAGAAATCCAACTAGCTCAGACTGTAGATCAGCACTTCACCTCTGTCATGGAAGACTTAAAGAAAGATATCAACAGTCAATACTACCAAAATGGTTACTCCTTACATGGAAACACCTACAACTATACAGACACATCTACTTACCAGAAGGCCCAATGCGCTTAGAGATACTAAAGGAATACCACAACTCCCCCATGTCAGGACACCCTGGGCGTACAAAGACTCTCAAAGGGATTCAGAGAACCTACATGTGGCCCAGGATGAAGCCAGATATTAAAGGATACCTCAGTGATTGCAAGACATGCGGACGTACCAAGCCTAAGCAAGGAAAGCCAGAAGGATTACTACAACCCCTTCAGATTGCAGAAGGTCTTTGAAAGTCAGTATCCATGGACTACATTGTGGAGCTGCCTAATTCAAAGGGATTCAATGCCATCCTTGTAATTGTCAACTGTTTCACCAAAATTTCCCACTTAATCCCAACAACAACCAAAGTAACTGCAAAGGAAACAGCCACCCTATTCAGGAACCATGCATTCATGAACCACAGACTCCCACAAGAAATGGTCTCAGACAGAGGCCCACAATTCACCTCCAAGTTTTGGGCCCAAATCCTAAAGGACTTGAGAATAAAAAGATTGTTATCTACTACATATCACCCCCAGAGCAACAGACAGACCAAGAGAGTAAACCAGGTCCTCAAACAGTACTTAAGATGCTATGTAAACTCTTAACAGAACAACTGGGTAACACACCTATCAATGGCTCAGTTTGCGTACAACAATCAAGACCACCACTCTACCAACATATTTCCCTTCAAGGTCAACTACAGATTCAAACTCACATGGGACGCCCCTCCCACAGAGAAAGCCAACAACCCAGAAGGTCAAGATTGGGTCAGCAACATCCAGCGTGCCAAGAAAAATGTGCCCAGAACCTGAGAAGAGCAGTACAAGTATATAAGGAATTTGCTGACAAGAAACAAAGCCCTGACCCCCCAATTGAGGTAGGAGACCTTATTTACCTCAGCACAAAGAACATCAAGACCACTGCCCTGTGCGCTAGCTTGAGCTTCCAATAAACAGGTCCCTACAAGGTCTTACAACACATTGGTGCCATAGCATACCAATTAGAACCACCCCTGGATGGAAGATTCATGGTGCATTAAACTGCTCCCTGTTATCAAAAAAGAAAGGACCTTCTCTCCAGCACCAGATAGTGAAAATGACTCCCCCATCTATCAAAGTAGGAATCTTCAAAGAACATGAGGTTGAAGCCATCTTAGGATACAAACTCTGCTATCAAAAACCTCATTTTATGATCAAATGGAAAGGGTACCAAAATGAAGAGAATACTTGGGAACCAGAATCCAACCTGGAGAATGCTGATACTTTGCTGAAAGAATACAAGTCTCAGAATAAAGAGCTGTACTCTGCAAGCTCAACTATGGTAGAGGATGATGTCAGGGCCCAGAATACCCCAGACAATCAGCTAGTATCCCTAGAGATAAAGCAAACAACAGCATGGGAAACATTACCAACTGTCTTTCTGGAAGAAAAAACCCCTTACTGGTCACAAATAGCCTGGGGTTTGCAAGGCCCACAAGCCGTAAATCCCTGGCATCAAATCTAAACACAAATTCAGGCCCATTTACTATTGGGAAATGGTACATTGGGAGGGAAATTATTTGATTGCACAACCAGGCGCTCAATTACTCACAGAATATATTAATAGCTGTGGCACCTTGGCATGCTGAAGCCAAACCAAGGTTCCTGTTATACCAGCCAATGCCCTTTTACCCCCAGGCCCAAGTGCACAATTTCCAACCCTAAACACAAGTATCCCTGAAAATGATGCTACCAGGCCTCTGATGGCACAAAAGGCTAAGTATTGCACAGTAAGTGTAAATAGTGAAGAGGAGAAGCCTTCCTCACTGTTGACATATTAAAATAAACAACTTTATGCCCAGGACCCATTATTTTATTGCAGGAATTATCTATTTTTGCACCAATATAATCATTCTGTTTGCATCTATTAATGAATCTACTACACATTACAACTGCGCCTATATGTTCTCTCCTAGTTTTGCTCCCGTCGCTTTGGTTAAGCCACTTTGCACCTTTGACTGGGAGTTCTTCCATCCTCATCACCTGGATCTCCCTCCTGGCCACCCTAGAGTGACCATTCTGCCTACCATGAAAGAGATTTCTCTCACTCCCCCCTGCCCAATTTTCCTTCTTCCCAGGACTTCAGCAAGTTGGGGTTTGTTTATATCACAGTATTGGGGCTGGCCAATCAGGTTGTGCCCCATACTAGAAGTTGGTGTCCTCTGGCCACAGCTGTGAATTATATTGTCAGGATAGCACCAATTGTGTACATGGCCTTTCAGGCCTTGCCTGCCTCCCCTGTGGGAGTCCAGCCAGACTCTGGTATAGGCTGTGACTGTAAAGTTACTCCCCCCTTTAGCTCTGGATAGGACAATCTTCTTGCGCCACACAAAGAAATCTGCTAGGAATCAAGCTAACCCTCTTAACTCCCTTGAGGATTTAGCCCACACAATTGTTGAGTGATTTGTCCTGGCTTATACTTCTTAGGTGGTAACTACCAATGATCAGATTTATGTTCCCACCTGGGAGGAATATCTGATTAATTTAGACTATTTATTGGCTTGGGTGCATCCACATTTAAAACAAATTAAGAGTAATCAATCTGGTTGTGTTCCTGTTAAACCAACAAATTCCAATCCAACTGGATTAGATGCTTCCCTGAGACACTCTATTAATGTCAGCCCATCAGAGTTAAATCCAGAAATTAATGGAAAACCTCCCAACTCATTGGATTCTCCTTGCAAAATTTCTCTTTGAACCAATCAAATTTGACCTTTGGGTCAAGTGACCTTGAATTTCAAAGCTCATTTCTTATAGCAAGACAGGGGACTGAAAGCCCCCTGCTTGCTCATTTTATAAATTAAAGTTTTGAACTTTCCTATCTATTGTTTTCAACTTTGGGGCCTTTTCTGTGTCCCCTTTAGTCCTCTGGATTTGTTAGTAGAAGTTTACATTATCCCTTATCTTCCTAGGCCTTCCCTGGTTCCTGGCATCTCTTTTAGAGCTTCTAAAGTTGAATTTAGTAATAGCTTATATGCTTACCCTACTTGCTTTCAAAAATCTAGTTCAATTCTTGGATTTAGTAGTGCAATCATTATATTTACTTACTTTAATTTCAATTTTGTCCTTTGTTTGCTTCACCTTTTCTTCCTTGTCCTATATGCTCAAATTAGCACATCCCGCTTGCTTTAAAGCGCATAGCTTGTGGTTGTTGTCTCCTAAAATCTTAAGTGTTAAAGATTCATTGTACCCAGGCCTCCCAAATTTACCTGTTTGCTCCCAGAAAAGTTTAAATTTCATCTGGTCTTTTCTTCTTCCTGGAGCAATGCTGGTCTCCTTTTTAAAGTTTGTAACCTTTACCCTGGCACCTGCTTTGGAGATAATATGGACTACTTCTACAGATCTCTGAAGTTGTATTTCTTATTCATTTCACCATGTAGGAAGAAATCTCACCCAATCCATGCATATGTTTGAGGACATTCCTGGACGCGCCCAGAATATTCTTGTTACCAGTGAGAACCTAATAAGAAGCCTCATCTGTGACAATCTCAAATTATCTGCCCTTGAACCAGTCTCCTCAACGCCCCCAAGCTTGGCCCCTCAATGCCTCTTCCCTCTGAGGACCCAGGTACTCAGGTCTAAGAAGAAAAGTTTAATATCAAAGAGCACGCTCCCAAGCGCGCCCCCTGGTTGCTTTGTGGGATGATCTTGATGGGTTTAGATTTCTACTTTCCCTAACTATCTGCTGCATCCTCTCTTTGGACACCACTTCAAGCGGCCATACCAGTCTTGCACTGGATGATGTCATGGTGGATCTTTCTCCTGGGATGGGAGCCAAACTTAGTTAGTTTAGCCTCTCTCTCACAGTGACAGATGGCCTCTTTAACTCCATTAGAAAAGTGGTCAAGTTGCTAAGTATATGCCACTGATGTTACTTTTAAACTAAGTTATTTGCTTTCAAAGACATCTGCAGGTCAAATATTGGGGATTTGATCCCAAAAAATGCAGGCAGGTAGGCCCCTGGTCCTCAAGGCATGCAGCCCATATTCTAGTTTGGACAGGGGTTAAATCCTGTTCCAACCCTTGAATTTTGGAAGGAGAAAATATGACATTCCTGAAAATGGGCTAGTTTTAACAATACTATTTAAATTCTTCTAGAGAATCAGATAATGCTTCATCACTTTCTCAATTAAACATATTAAACATAGTAAACATCTCTCACTTGATATTAGATGAAAAATAGAGCTGTAATATTTAAAGTAACACTAAATATATTTTATACTTTGGCCAATAAATCTATCCAGAGCTTCAAGCTTCCATATACTCCAAATGGCATATACCACTTGCCAGATGGTTGCCTGTCCAATGAAAGATTTAAAGCTTAATTCAAACATATATTTTGAATAAAAACTTACAGGATCTTTAGGCTTAAATGATTTATTATCTGTTTGCTTGAAATAAAAATAACCTACAATAGTAAATGATTTATTTTAAAAGTTAATCCATATTTTACACTAAATAGAATCTAGGAGTAAATTTAAAGTTGATATACAAATAATAGTATTTTCTTTTGATTTAATGTGATAAAATAAGAAAATATAATTATGTTATTAAATTTAAAAGCATATAATAGAACTTTTATATAACTTTAAAATGAGCCATGAAAATTAAAAATAGCACAGCACTTATAGAGATACAGTAGTTTCCAAGGCTGTGGCGCTAAGCAAAATCAACTCAGATTTAAACAGAATAGAAGTGGACCCAAATATTTTGTCAATTGACATAAATTCATTGGTTGTTTATGCAGTCTAAATCTTATTTAATTTTGCTTAGCACCACAGCTCTGAAAACTACTGTATGGTTTTAGCTATTTTGATGTTTACCAGGTTGAAGTTGAGTGGATGATGTTAAACCAGTGCATTTGACTTAGCCATAAGCTCTATTCTAGGACATTACTCAGCATCTCAGTACCCAGAGCAACTAGGATGATCAAGTTTGGAACCTAAGCAATCAGGACTATCTGAAAGACTTATCTGGATGCTCTGATTTCCATAAAGATTATTTTTTGGGATTCAATGCTATCTATGCAAGTTTACTCTGCTGGCATAATGATTAAAATGATGCAATGGCAAGCAAGGTTTACTCTGCCACAAACTGCATTCACCTGGATCAGGTGATACATTTAATTGGAATATGCTACTGTTGGAATCCAAATAAATAAGTGGAAATCTGTTGATCAGCCACCTCTTGTTTAAACTAACAATTATATATCTAATTTAAATCAAACCTCTTTTAAATAATCAGGCTAACATTTCCCAGTCAAGCCAATCCTTAACATGGAGCTTAAACATCCAACCATGCAAGAGTGGAGCAAACCAATCCAAGCTGCAAACTTATCCTTAAACAATCTTTTGCTCCCCTTTGAATTTGATCCACAAATTCTGGAGTCAGATGATCTATACAGATAAGCCACCTTGCATTGGTTGCAAGGATAGAACCACCAGTTAAAAATAAAGCAGTTAAATAGAAATTTATTGATGCCTTGGCAGCCCATATTCTCACTTTTACATAATCTGGGCCACACTCCACTGGATCCAACTTGCATGCTTTCAAAACTGCTTGATAGGTATTTCATGTAAGGGTTGAACAACCCAAGCCATCAGCTTTGCTCCTGGCTTTCCCATGTAAGGCATGAAAAACCAAGTTGATTCCATTTCTCATGTCTCAACCACAAGCAAACTAAAGTTGCATCCCAGCAAACATAAACCCAGACCTATTTTTAGTTAGTAATATACCTTTTTCATTTTATATTGTCATTCAAGTATGCCTTATTTATCATATTTTAGTTTAACTATAAAATACTTTTAGCCACTTTCTCATGGAGAATATTGATCCTAATTCTTCAACCTCTGCCCCCCATCCTGCTTATCAGGATGGCTCCTATGATTCAAGTGCGGCTCAAGAAAGCAAGACCCGGAATGCAATAGCTTCAGCAAAGTCCCGGCAGAAGCGCAAAGAGAGAGAGCAATCTGCAAGCCAGAGAAATGCCCAGCTGCTTGCCCAGACACAGGAGGCTGAGAAGAGAAACCAAGCCCTGCTCCATAAACTGAACCAGCTCAAGTTGGAATTCAGTGCCCTCCAGGCAGAACTAGAGATCTTGACCAAATCTCAGAAGCTTGACCAAGAGTTGGATATAGAGATTGCAAGAGAAATCAAGCACCTGAAAACCCATTCAGAGATCCTGATACCTGGGACTCTACACAACAATCCATATGAACTGGCCAAGAGACAGCTCCAGGAAGCCCAAGATTTTTACAGTGTGCAGGCTTCAAAGGTGAGCAAACTTAAGGACAAACTCAAACAAATTGAAAGTGGTTATAGTGGTTTATAGGGATGTTGCCAATAAAATTAATTTATAGCTATTCTAAACATTCTGTTTATATTTCAGTATATTTGACTGATATGATCTAGTCTATAAGGATGCCTGGAGAGTTTGTGAACCTGAGTATTGACCCCTACCCCATCTGGTCCCTACAAGAATAGAAAATTGTCCAATTGCAGTCTGCTATTTGTCAATAAATTTATCAAGACGCTCCTGAGCTTTACATTTGCTACTTTGCCAGATTGAAGTTAAACTAACCAAATGTAAGAGTTGATAAGTATTTGTATAATAAATGGTGTAAAGTCCTTTGTGAAAAAGGGTTATGTAAATCCTTGTACCTGAATTTTTTAAATAGTTGGTATAACCTCTAAACTTCCTCCAAAGCCTTTCTGAGTAAATAATTGTAACCTATATTCTCCTCGTGTTTTTTAGCCTTGAGTTTATTTTCAAAAAGATTGAGTGATTTTTCATCATTCCAATTTGAAACACTAACTGTTTTCCTACTTGAGTTTTGTCTAATAAAAACTAAGAAGCCAAAAATAAAGCCTATGTGGTATTATATCTTCTGCCCAGCTTTTTGGAATTCATAAGCCTGATTTAGGCGGATGCTTGGGAATTATTATACTAATCTTGCCCAAATGATGCATATGATAGCTTTTAGCATATGTTTATAGATTTAATTTTTCAACGATTGACTTAAGGATATACAACAGTAGAATAAACGCACGAACCCCAATTTTTAATTTCATAAAATAATTTGAAACTAGCTCTGTTTCAGACATCAAGATGGTTAGAGCAACTTATCGCTGCTTTTCAGCAGCCCCCTTTCCCAAGGAAAGTATAGAAGGATTTCGAAAGACCTATGCTGTGCCTGAGCGCGCCATCAATTGGTTTCCGGGGCATATGGCTAAAGGTTTACGTTTAATGCAAGAAAAGCTTAGCACCATAGATTTGCTGATTGAGGCGCGCGACGCACGCATCCCGCTTTCGAGTATCAATCCAAAGTTTGAAGAGCTGCTAGCAGCAATTCCGCGTAACGGCTCGGGCAGGACAATTGCCTCGCGGCTTACGCGTGTTATAGTTTACAACAAGTCAGATCTGATCCCTTCGGATTCTCAGAGCGTAAGCTAAGCATCCAGCTCTCTAATCAAATAGGCCATTCGCGACCGGATGCTTCCATATACCAAGGATCAAATCTTATTTACAGCAGCTGATCTTAACCTCAACATCAAGAAAATACTGGACGTTGCTCGCCGTAAGCCTCAAGGCAAGTGGTAGCTAACCGTTATCTAGAGAAGGCTGAGAAGGACCCCCTCAAATACCCGTTTTTAAATGTTATGGTCGTCGGGATGCCTAATGTTGGCAAGTCTTCGCTCATCAACGCTTTACGACGTGCCGGTGTCAATAAAGGCAAGGTGGTCCAAACAGGCGGTCAACCTGGCGTCACTCGGTCCATTGGCTGTAACATTAAAGTTTGGGATGATCCACCCATATATCTAGTAGATACACCTGGTAAGAGATTACATTTGCAATTGTCCAACTCGTCTAGGAGTCATGATTCCCCATATCCCTGACCCTCTTATTTCACTAAAGGTGGCCCTTACAGGTAACCTACTTTGCTTCTCTCTAAACCAAAGGTGGCATCCATGATCATCTTGCTGACACTCAGGTGTTGGTCGACTATCTGCTCTTTCGACTGAACGAGCTAGGCGGTGCCAACTTTTATGTAGATCGCTTTGGCGGAGAACCCACCGACAACGTTACTGAGCTTCTCAATAGAATCTCACATAAGTCAGGTATGCTCTCTAAAGGCGGGGTTCCAGATTTCCCTGCCGCTGCCCAACACTTCCTTAAGATGTTTAGGCTTGGAAAACTTGGAAACTTTGTTTTTGATGATATTTCCCGCGAGGGGTTCAAGTCTTTCTTTGAATACCTAGACCTTTCTCACAAGCTATCACCTTCAAAGCTCAAGCTAGGCGAAACCCCTACTGCTTCCTCAGTGGGGAACTACCAAATCCTTCCCTCAAAACAGATGGCCTTACGAGCCAAACGGCAAGCTCGCCTCGAAAAGATCCGCCTTAAGCGTCTTTCAATGCCTGCCCCCAAATTCTAACTATAGGCTTAAAGGCAGCTCCTTGTAGTATTACCTTTTATGGTTATCCATCCTGATTAAACAGTTTAATCCTAAGTTTCGAGCTTTGATTCTGTCTAGTGTATTAGATTCAATAAAACCATTGACCAATCAATGGGCTTCTTTATAAGAACCCCATCGATATCTCTAGCCAGTTGGTTATATTTTTATAATCTACTAATGCTGCCTTAAGTTGGCTTTTCAAATCATGAAGATACAGAAATGCTTTTGATGCCTGCATTTAATAAACTCAGAAGCTAATAGGACTGTCAAATGAATCCAGCCATAGCTTTTGACATGATAACTGCTCTTGCTTTGCTCCTAAAGGATACTGTATCCATCCCCCTTGGACAGCACCATAACTTTCATTGATACCCTGGTTGGAATCCAAAGATGGTCCAAAAGACCTGACAGGACTTAGTCCATGTATCTGGCTGGGTAGGGTCTGAAGATGTACAAGCGAAGGCCACTACAGATTCACAGGGATAGACCAGACTAGGCCATTTCCTTAGTACAGAGGCAAAGCAACACACTTCGCATCAATCACTTAATAAACTTTAATCCCTAGGCAAGGTAGGCCTTGTCATCTTGCCCAACATAAAGGAACAGCCTTAAATAACAAATGGCAAGAGAGAGCATTTTTTTAGAAATCAACACAACTGCTTTCAAAGCTGCCACAATGTCCAAACCAAGCACAAATCCAACTCAGCCTAGAAAAGATCTAATGGCCGGTAGGAAAAGATTCCCTTAGCAGAGTTTTGGGATTAATGTACAAAAATTTTCAAGCCCACAATAAAGCACACCCACTGAGAAAAGTTTACCTGTGCCTGCATGAGGTATCCAAAAGGTCATAGGCAAGAGGATCTCAGACATATTTAGGTTAGCTACACTTACCATACGATTGAAAACTATAGTGGACCCAACCATAGTATGGGTAAACTCGATCCAAGTATGGGATTGCAACAGTAAACTAATCCACCAGCCAACTCATCCCAAATCTAAATAAATGTCTATATCAACCTTATGGTGCCAGGCCATCTAAATTACATCAAGCAATCATACACCACCATAGATGCCAGATGTTCTGAGCATTATTTTTGGAGTAATGATAGTAGGATGTAACTGTCACGGCCCATACTAGAGTCTGGCTGGACCCCCACAGGGGAGGCAGGCTGGGCCTGAAAGGCCATGTACACAATAGGTGCTATGCAGACCAGGTGGTTCAGAGCAGTGGCTAGGGGGCGCCAACTCCCAGCATGGGGCACAACTTGGTTGGCCAGCCCCAATACTGTTATATAGACAAACCCCAGCTTGCTGAAGTCCTGGGCAGGAGGCGCGTTGGGGAGAGGAGGGGTAGTTGGAATATCCTTCATTACTGGTGGTAGATCCAGGTGATGGGGATGGAAATACTCCAGGTCAAGGGTGCGGGGCAGTTTGGCAAGGACAACAGGAGTATGGCCGGGAGGATATGGGTATGCAAGTTTGTATTGAGTAGTGGATTCACAAATAGATGCAAAGAGAATAATTAAATTTGAGCAAAAATAGAAAAATTCCTGCAATAAGATAATAATTTCTAGGCATAAAATTGCTTTATTAAGATGTCAACAGTGAGAAGGGCTTCTCTCCCTCACTACTTATACTTACTGATGATTCTGTGGCCTTTTGTGCCACCAGAGAACTGATAGCATCATTTGGAGTTGGATTTGCAATTTTAACTGGAATTAGTGTTCTTGGCCAAGAGGGTGAGATCTCATTGGCTGCTATAACATGAACCTTTTGGAATTTTCAGCATGGTGAGTTGCTACAGTTATTTTTAGCTCCCGCAATGAATCAATCATCCAATTGCGCGATCAAACAATTGCGCTCCTGATGTGCCATTTCCTGATAGGTAGGTGGCCCAAATTTGATAACAGGCTTGATGCCAGGGATTCAAGGCTTGTGTGTCTCTCAAATCCTGGGCCATTTTCTAGTTGAAAGGGGGGGTATTTCACCCTGGAAAGTGCTTTGTGGGGGTTTCCAAGCTGCATGTTTTATCACCTCTAAGGAGGCCAGCTGACTGTCCAGGGCACTCTGGGCCCTGACATCATCCCCTACTATAGTCAAGCTTGCAGAGCATGACTCTTTACTCTGAGACTTATATTCCTTTAGTAGGATGGCTGTCAGGATACCAGGAGTACTGTGAGGCTCCAGCAGGTGAGGGAGGAGTCAAAGCAGGTACTGACATGGCCCACCAGATGATGGGACCTAACTTTACCAGGTAGAAAAGGGCCTTCCCAGCCACAGCCCAAGGTTCAGCCGCTGCCAAGGCAGAGTCAATCAATCCCGTGAGCGCAAGGTAAAGCACTCCCAGGAATCAACTACTCTGGCCAGAGGCATCAGAAGTGGGGGGGGTTGAGATAGTTGGTTTGGGTGTTGGGGCAGTTCCATGGGGACCAAGTAGGCAGCAGGATTGTTGTACTTCCCGTTGAAGATCAAAGGGTAGATGGTGATTGCTTTGCCGTCTCAGACAATTTGGTAGGGTTCCTTGGGAGCGTTTGGGCAGGTGTACCACTGCAAGTCTTTCAATGTCCAGGGTTTGTGGTCAGGATTGGCGGGATACTCAGTGAAATGCACAGGGCCAAATGGAGCGTTGGGTAGGCGGTAGTAGTCAAAGGCTTTGGTTTTATCAACTGGAGTCTGACTATCTATCCCAGTAGAGGGGTACTGACGCTTGGGTGTATGCAGATGGAAGAGTATCAAAAATAGGTATGGAAAAAGATTGGTGAACTAAAGGTTCATAACAACTTTATTTGGTAAGGATGATAATACAGAACTTTTTCAAGTGCTTCTGATTTATATACTTACTCACATGCAGGAGCCTCTGGGTTTTCTTCTGATGCTATCTGTGTGTCAAGGCTTAGCATTTCAGGTTCTTCTGTTTGATTGGCTGCTTCATGGTTATTTTTGGGGTTTTCATGAACAGTTGTTTGGCGTTTTGATGGTCCATCTTGGCTTGCCTGGTCATTGATTTTGGCAGGTTTGGCTTCTGGGGTTTTGGGGGTTTTTCCAATTTGATCACCATTTTTGGACTGGCTTGACAGGCTCTCTTGAGCCCAAAGAACTTGATTAAAAAAGGGGACCCCAATTGGGAACCCCAAATTACTTAATGGAAGGTGGGCTTGGTCTGGGTTTACTGGGCAGCTAAAAATAGCCTGCCCAGGCCCAGCCAAACCCACCAAGGCTTGGGCGTAGTTTTTGGGGCCCAAAGCAGGCCCCTCAGCTGCCACCAGGGCAGGAATGGTTCCTGCACCTGGATTCTCTTTGAAAAGCAAAAACCCAGGTGCGGGCAAATCTCCCCCTGCTAGCCTTGCCTGGTGGCTAGGAGCGGGTTTGATTCCCGCCCAGGGCTTTGAAACTGTTACTTTTGTAACAATGGCGGCATTCTCCAGGTTGGACTCAGGTTCCCAAGTATTCTCTTCATGGGGGTATCCTTTCCATTTGACCAGGAAGTGAGGGTTTTGGTATCAGAGTTTGTGTCCCAGGATGTCTTCAACCTTGTGTTCCGTGAAGCTTCCTATTCTGATGGGTGGGGGAGCTGTTCTCACTATCTGGTGCAGGAGAGAGGGTCCTTTATTTTTTGATAACAGGGAGCGGTGGAATACATTGTGAATCTTCCATCTGGGGGGGAGTTCTAGTTGGTATGCTACGGTGCCAATGCGTTGTAAGACTTTGTAAGGACCTGTTTGACGGGGGATCAAGCTAGCACAAGGGGCAGTGGTCCTGATGTTCTTAGCGCTGAGATACACAAGGTCTCCTACTTCAATTGGGGGGCCAGGGCTTTGTTTCTTTTTGGCAAAATCCTTGTATACTTGTACTGCTCTTCTCAGGTTCTTGGCACATTCTTCTTGGCACATGTGGATGTTGCTAACCCAGTCTTGTCCTTTGGGATTGTTGGCTTCCTCTGTGGGGGGCATTTCATGTGAGGCTGAATCTGTAGTTGGCTTTGAAGAGGGACATACCAGTGGAGCTGTGGTCTTGGTTGTTGTACGCAAACTGAGCCATTAATAGGTGTGTTACCCAGTTGTTCTGTTAAGAGTTTACATAGCATCTTAAGTACTGTTTGAGGACCTGGTTTACTCTCTTGGTCTGTCTGTTACTCTGGGGGTGATATGTAGTAGATAACAATCTTTTTATTCTCAAGTCCTTTAGGATTTGGGCCCAAAACTTGGAGGTGAATTGTGGGCCTCTGTCTGAGACCATTTCTTGTGGGAGTCTGTGGTTCATGAATGCATGGTTCCTGAATAGGGTGGCTGTTTCCTTTGCAGTTACTTTGGTTGTTGTTGGGATTAAGTGGGAAATTTTGGTGAAACAGTTGACAATTACAAGGATGGCATTGAATCCCTTTGAATTAGGCAGCTCCACAATGTAGTCCATGGATACTGACTTTCAAAGACCTTCTGCAAT
Source organism: Entomophthora muscae (assembly GCA_014839935.2). Classification (NCBI taxonomy): domain Eukaryota; kingdom Fungi; phylum Entomophthoromycota; class Entomophthoromycetes; order Entomophthorales; family Entomophthoraceae; genus Entomophthora; species Entomophthora muscae. Next base: position 336,008 of record QTSX02005034.1, read on the forward strand.
CTGAAGGGGTTGTAGTAATCCTTCTGGCTTTCCTTGCTTAGGCTTGGTACGTCCGCATGTCTTGCAGTCACTGAGGTATCCTTTAATCTCTGGCTTCATCCTGGGCCACATGTAGGTTCTCTGAATCCCTTTGAGAGTTTTTGTACGCCCAGGGTGTCCTGACATGGGGGAGTTGTGGTATTCCTTTAGTATCTCTAAGCGCATTGGGCCTTCTGGTAAGTAGATGTGTCTGTGTAGTTGTAGGTGTTTCCATGTAAGAAGTAACCATTTTGGTAGTATTGACTGTTGATATCTTTCTTTAAGTCTTCCATGACAGAGGTGAAGTGCTGATCTACAGTCTGAGCTAGTTGGATTTCTTCTCTTCTACTGGATAGCCCCAGGAATAGGAGCATTGGCTCAATCATGTTTGGGGACAGCAAGGATTGAGTGTTGAATCCTTCAATCTCTTTGGCACTAGAAAAAAGGTCAACTTGTTGGCTTAAGGCATCTGGTACAATGTTGATCTTGCCAGGCTTGTAGCTGATTGATAAGTTGTAATCTGCTAGGAATAAGGCCCATCTAGCTTGTTGTTGATTCAGTTGTCGTGGTTTGAAAAAGTATGTCAGGTTCTTGTGATTGGTCATGATTCTCACAGGGTGGTTGGCGTCACACAAGTATCTTCTCCAATGTTTCAAGGACTGGATGATAGCAAGCATCTCTTTATTGTAAATGGGGTAGTTCAACTCAGGCGGAGTAAATTTCCTTGAGTAGTAAGCTATAGGGTGCAGTTTACTATCATGCCCCTCCTGAAGCAACACCCCCCAATGCAAAGTCAGAGGCGTTTGTTTCCACAATGAAGGGCTTATTGTAAACTGGCATTGCCAAGATGGGGGCAGAAACAAAGGCGTTCTTTAGCAACTCAAAAGCTGACTTAGCAGTATCATCCCACACAAAAGGGTGTTTCTCAGAGATGAGGTGGGTCAAGGGCAAGCAGATTGAAGAAAAATCTTGGACAAATTCCCGGCAGAAGTTTGCTGGCCCAGGAAAATTCTGACCTCCTTGCAATTCTTAGGTTCAGGCCATGATGCCACGGCCTCTATTTTATCAGGCATCATTGTGAAGCCTCCTTTCAGTACATTGTACCCCAGGAACTCTACTTCTTCTTGGAAAAACTCACATTTCTGGAGCTTAACAAAGAAACTGTGTTCCTTGAAGCGTTGTAGGACAGCTTGAAGGTGTTCAACATGTTCCTCAGGTGTGCGACTGTAAATGAGGATGTCATCTAAGTAGGCTATACAACACTGGTCCTTGAGTCCTCCCAAGACCACCTCCACCATAGCTTGAAAGGTACTGGGCGCGTTGCACAGCCCAAACAGCATAACCAAGTATTCAAAAAGACCTTGCCTAGTCTTGAAGGCCGTTTTCCATTTGTTGCCAGGCCTGATCTGGATCTGGTTAAAGGCATCCCTCAAATTAACCTTTGAGAAAATGTTGGCTCCTGAAAGCTGGTCTGAGAGGTCTTTGGCATTGGGTACGGGGTATCTGTTCTTCACTGTGATGCTGTTTAGGTCCTGGTAATTGACACAAGGACATAAGTTGCCACCCTTCTTTTTAATAAACAATAGAGGGGACAAACAGGGAGATTTGGGGATGCGTATATATCTCTTCTTCAACATCTTGTCCAAGTACTCTCTTAAGAAGGCTTTTTCCTTTATGTTAAAACTATAGACTGGTCCATGCTTAGGTTGGATTTCAGGGAGGAGGTCGATGGCGTGGTCAAACTGGCTATGTTTTGGCAAGGCAGTGGCTTCTTCTTCGGAGAAGACAGACTCCCAAGGCTTCAAAATTTTTGGGATCTCAGCTTTGCAGGATTCCATGGTGATGTTGTTTAGCTCAGGCGTCTGCTGAGGGTTCAGGCAGGGGACCTCTAAGGTTTGGCTCTCATGAGTGACAGTCACTTGATGGTTCTTATAGTCCAAGTTTAACTGGTAGTCAATCCATCATTTTAAACCTATCACTATAGGTTTGGGAAGCTTCTCCATGACGTGGAATCTGGTGGGCAGTAATCTCTTGTTTAACTTCAGGGAGACAAACTCTTCACATTTATGGGACAGGTCTGTTGTCTTATTACCCAAGGTTACCAGTCAGGAATTTCCCTGGATTGGTACACCAAGTTTCTCAGCTAGGCTATGTTCCATGTAGTTGAGGGTTGCCCCACTGTCTAGGAGAGCTACAGTGTTCACCTCATGGTCATTATAACATAAGGTAGTGTCAATGATAGGATAATATTGTGAAGCGTTATTTATTGCTGAGATAGTTGCTCCTTGGGTTCCATTGGAGCGGCTAGTGCAGTCCTTGGATAAATGGCCACTCTAGTGGCAATAGAGGCATAGTCCACTTCTGACGTGGCGTTGGTACTCCTCAGGGGTCATGTTCAAGCAGGGCCTACTTGTATCAGGGTTTTGGTTGTTCTGGAGTTGGCCAGCGTGGTACCCTTGTGGTTGGCTGAAGTCCATGCCTCTGGCAATAGCCAGGAGCTTGTCTTTGGGAAGGTCACATTGGTGGTGTCTCATTAGGCTGGCATGGTGTGGGTTCAGACTGTTTCTGAAATGCAAGCCTGATATATTGTCAGAAATTTTGGCTGCATCTGCCAGGTGTAAGAATCATTGTATATAGGTCTCCAGGTTGTCTCTTTCCTGGGTCAGGCAGATGAGCCCCATGTAAGCTTGGGTCTTGGCCCCAGCAGGGGTAGTTGCAGAGTTCATTCTCTCCAGGAATTGGTCGTAGGAAAGTATGAGGTCTGGGTCTTCCTCAAGGCAGGTCAAGAAGGTTTCTCTGGCATTATCCTTCAGTTGGGCGGCCACCATCATAACCTTCTGGGCGTTGCTTCTGAAGCTCTTGGGGTGAGCGCAGAACAAGGCGTTTATCATGATCATTCCTTTCCTGAAACCAGCCAAGTTCAATTTTGGCAGGTCAGGAAAGATCGTGGGGCAGCAGTATTCTGGTTTGAGGTGGAAATGATCACAGTCTGGACTTGGGATGGCTTGGCAACAATTTCTTCTTGGTATTCATTTGTTTCTTGTTTTTTGGTCAAATACTGTCTTAGGTAGTAAGCCGAGGTCATAAATAAAAGCATACAAGATGCCCCTACATTCAAAGAAAAATAGGGGCCCAGGGTTACTAGTTTAGATATGGTTGACATACTGTCACGGCCTATACTAGAGTCTGGCCAAACCCCCACAGGGGAGGCAGGCCAGGCCTGAAAGGCCATGTACACAATTGATGCTATCCTGACAAGGTAATTCACAGCTGTGACCAGAGGACACCAACTCCCAGTATGGGGCACGACTTGGTCAGCTAGCCCCAATACTGTTATATAGATGAACCCCAGCTTGCTGAAGTCCTGGGTGGGAGGCGCGTCAGGGAGAGGAGGGATAGTTGGAATATCCTTCATTACTGGTGGTAGATCCAGGTGATGGGGATGGAAATACTCCAGGTCAAGGGTGCGGGGCGGTTTGGCAAGGACAACAGGAGTATGGCTGTGAGGATATGGGTATGCAAGTTTGTATTGAGTAGTGGATTCACAAATAGATGCAAAGAGAATAATTAAATTTGAGTAAAAATAGACAATTCCTGCAATAAGATAATAATTTATAGGCATAAACTTGCTTTATTAAGATGTCAACAGTGAGGAGGGCTTCTCCCCCCTCACTACATATACTTACTGATGATTCTGTGGCCTTTTGTGCCACCAGAGAACTGATGGCATCATTTGGAGTTGGATTTGCAATTTTAACCAGAATTTGCGTGCTTGGCCAAGAGAGTGAGATCTCATTGGCTGCTATAACATAAACCTTTTGGAATTTGCAGCATGGTGAGTTGCTACAGTTATTTTTAGCTCCCGCAATGAATTGATTGTCCAATTGCGCAATTTAACAATCACGCTCCCAATGTGCCATTTCCTGATATGTAGGTGGCCCAAATTTGATAACAGGCTTGATGCCAGGGATTCAAGGCTTGTGTGCCTCTTGAATTCTGGGTCATTTGCTAGTCAAAAGGGGGTATTTCACCCTGGAAAGTGCTTTGTGGGGGTTTCCAAGCTGCATGTTTTATCACCTCTAAGGAGGCCAGCTGACTGTCCAGGGCACTCTGGGCCCTAACAGTAACCGTATATTTATTATATAGAACTAAAAATAGCTCATTCATAACTAAAATGTGCTAATTTAGACATCCCAACCTACAAGCAACTGTCAAGTATATTCTTCCCAGAAGTATAATAAATGAGATAAAGGGGAAAATTAAGAATATAATGATACTTTATTAGATATGAATATAGGATAATATATAGTATCATAGAAAGCCATATACTGTCCATGTACATCATTGAAGTCATGGGGCTTATCTGAGTAATGTTCCTCTTAAGTCACAAGACTTATTCAAGTTGTGTTCTGCTTAGGATCCAGAATGTTTGATTCCCATGATAAATGGCTGAATGATAACAGTGCCACCAACTTAATGATTAGTTGGGAAACATTCAGTGAGTCACTTGGGGAATTAATTTCCCGAGAGGGAGTAATCAAAGATGTTGCAACATCTCCCCCTGGGGTGCTGGAAGGTGGAACCTTGGGAATTTTCTTGAGAGTTTTGGGGATACAGGCTTGGTACTGATCCAGTTTGGCATTGAGAACAGGGAGCCTGGAGTTGTGTTGTGCTGTTCTTGCTTTGCAGAGGTGGTTGTGGTGCATGCGCTTTAGTTTGGTTCAAGCACCAATTCCTTTGATGAGGTAGATATTATTGGGCTTGACCTCCATGACAATGTCTGGCCCTCATAACTCTGGATCCAACTTATGCTGATTGTGGTTGACAACCCATATTTTGTTCCTGACTTAGAATCTTTCTTGTTGTAGTGGGATTGCCTCTCTCTCAATCCTTTTTTGTTCCATGTCTTCTTGGTCTTTTCTAGCACGCTGTACATCAGGATCACTGTTGTCTGGCACCTTCTTAGGTAAAGATAATTGTGATCCTGTGGTAGTACTAACCAGGACGGGCTTTTGCCCATAGACAAGTCCATACAGGCTTTTCCCCATGTTGCAGTTGACTTGTGCTCTTCATACCATGAGTGCTGTTGGTAACATGTCTACCCAGGCCTTTGAATTGTTAGCAGATAACTTACTGAGGGCTTCCACTAGAAAGCTGGTTAGTTGTTCTACTCTTCCATTTGCTTGTGGGTGATACAGGCTAGCTGTGATTTATTTTATTCCATTTTTGGCAAAGTAGATATTGGTGTCAATGGCTTTAAGTTAAGTTACTCTGTCTGTAGACAGGAGGTCAGGTTTCCCAAACTTAGCTATGATCTCTTTGCCAATAAATTGTCTCACATCATTGCCTTTGTGTTCTTTTGTAGCTTGTGCCACAGACCACCTGGTCACATAGTTGATAGCTGTTATAATGTAATTTTTTCCTTTGTTATTTCCAGGCATTGGTACTACAATATTCAGTGACCACACTTTGAAGGGTTGTGTGATGGATACTGGTATTACTGACTTGGGTGGTGCCTTGGTTTGGGCGTACTTCTCACAGAATTTGCATTGTTCCAGTACTTCCTTGATATCATCTAGCATGTTGGGCCACCAGTAGCATGTCTTGAGATATTCATGCAAGTTCCTGCTACGGGTGGTCTTAGGTCTCTGTGATATTGGAGGATTGTGTCAATCTTTTGCGTTGACAGGACATAGGGTAGAGTGTTACCACCTGGAAGTATTCACTGTAGTGTGCCATATACGTTTTTGAACAGGTATTTGTTCTTGAGGACCTTCTCTTATGATGTCCATTGGTGTGCCAGGTGGGAACCCTTCTTGGAGATTCCCCATAATTAACATGGGCCAATTGGGGTCACTATCTGTTGTGTTTGGCTCCTGGGGACAACATCCAGGAGGACATGGCAGGAAACCTTTATAACAAAAGATTTTAGGTTTGAAGCTAGCCTTGGGTTAGCCTTCTGGGCAAAAATTAAGGGCTTGTACCTTAATTTCCTGGAATACAAGATGTGAAATTCCTTTTGGGAAAAAGGAAAGTAAAAATCTTGAAGATTATTAAAGCCAACATAAATGTGGATAAACTTGTCTTTATTAGGAGATTTGATTCTACTTTAATAGTAGACAAGGGTTGGTGATCACTTGTTAGGTAGACAGAGTGGCAGAGGGGGTCACGTTGGGTTAAAATCATACCAGGATCAGTCAAGGGATGATATGGCAATCTGGAATGGGTGTACATTGGAGTCAACCCATTTAAGAAAAGTGAGGAATATCCAAAGTCAAAAGCAAAACCAACCAAATCTTTGCACATATCACTATTCAAAGGCCATATAAAAATAGCATTAATGGCACAATTTCCAACATCTCCCCCTCAAGATTAGACACAGGGAGTTGATATTTGCAGAGGAATTTGGAGTGAGCTTGGGCAAAAAGACAGCCAGATGACAGCAGATTCATGGTATACTCAACGCCCTTATTGAAGGTGACTTCACAAGGTCCAACCCAGAGAGAGTCTAGCTTATGGGCTCTACCTCCAGTACAGCTATGATAGTAGAGGACTAGGTCACCTACTTGATATTCAGGGAATGTGTAACAAAAATTGCCAGATAGTAAGAAGCTGTCTCCAAGTGGTGGGAAATGACCACCCAAATCCACATGGAGTTAATCATTATCCACCAACACAGCTTCAGATACTGTTTTGTGAAATTTCCAAATGAGATACTAGGGTTAAGTAAAACAATTAACCCTAACCAGAATAGCCCAATATAAATAGCCTGCAAAAGCATCAGAGTGTCTTCAGAATAAAATTCAGGATATTGAGATATAACCACATTTTTGGTTTTGAAGGTAGGTGGAGCAACTCCAAGATTAGCAGGCATGGGATTAACATTAGGCGTAGTTGACAATAAAGTTCCAACCGCAGGGCCTCATCTTCCAGTGATGATTTGGTTAAGAATCAGATTATAGGGGTGAAACACAACAACCCAACTACAGGATACATTTGAAATTTAAAGTTAGACCAGGGAATATATGATTTTATTGAGTAATTTTTTTTAGAGGACTCAACTCTTAAGAGTTGAAACAATGAGAATTATTCAATATATATCAAAATTTGACTAAGCAATACCACCTGGATCCTGGGCTCCTATTCCTTCCACATTGTCAAGTGAGTATCTAGTCCAGGTTTCAAAGAACCCTTGGGTGACCAACTTTTGATGACTATGCTGATAAATAAGATCATATCAGATGACCCTTAAATTACATCAATTTATCAATGTCAACTTACAGGGAGGATCTGTAAGGAATTCCATACCTTACACAAATACAAAGACAAACATAAGGATTCTGGACAAACCTCAAAACTGGAAAACTGCATTTTTAAATGCAGATTTAAAAACTAAGTTGGATAACAAAACTATTAATTTAATTGAGCCAAAACACATTTGAAATTGATAAACAAATGTATTTTAAGCAAAAACAAGCACAGAAGCAAAAGCAAAAGTAAAAACCCAGAACAATATATAAATTCCACTTTAAAACTGGAAATTAAGGCTTCAAACAACCATTCCAACAACTGTAACAAATCAGCATTAAATTTTGGCTCCAAAAACCATAGTACAGCCAATCAATCACAAATTAAATGTGTAAACTGCCCAATCCAGACCTTCAGGGACCTGGAAGGCCAATCAAACCCAGAGGACTACCCAAGCCACTGCAATACTGTACATACAGCTCCAGATACCATCCCCAACCTAAGTGAGGTACAATACTGCAATACAATATTCCAACCTGCCTCTTCTTGCATTGCAGCCTGCAGCTTGCTACAGGCCTGCAATGCAATACTTCTACCCCACACTTGCAGGTTGGCCTGGTAAACTCTATGATACAATCCCCAAATTATTTCAGTATTTAAACTGAACATTTTCTCTTGAGCTAAGTGCTCCAACAATTTCTTATTTCCTATCAACCCAATAAATCTATATTATCAATTATAAACACTTGATTAGTAGATTCTAAAAGTTCCCCCCAACAACATGAAGTTCATCTTCCTTGTATGGACTTTGTGTGTGTTAATTGATTATGGGCAAGCAAATGTTAACTTTGAAAACCCTGAACCAACTCCTACTAAAAAATATGAAAACTCAATTTGGTATTGTTTTGGTCCGCGTCAAAGACATGCCCTGTGGGGTTCCTGTCCACCAGTCCCCAAGTGTGTCCTGGATTGTAGCCAGGGACTGGCTGGAAGGGGTTGTCATTCTCTTAAGAGGAAATGTATTACAGAAATATGTATAGGAGTTGAAATGGGCTTTTATTCACTCTCAGAAGGAAGATCCCCTTAGAAACCTTCTGGTATATGGCCCAGGGGGTCAAGGAAACAATATAGATTTACCAATATTTGGAGTCCTCCAACAATATCTTTGCTCCTTGTACTTGGTCTTGGACTTCTGCACCTTAGTCTTGGACGTCTGCTCCTTAAACTTGGACTCTGGAACTGCGCTTAGAATCCAGCTTCTTATTTTTGGGCTCCTGCTCCATTATCTTGGGTTGTATAGTCCAACCAAGCTCCTGCTGGTGATCAAAAGGCTTCCAAAACCTCTTGGCAGAAACTCAGAAGACCTGGGAAGGACCTCCAAAAGACCTTGAAAAGACCCAGTAACTTTTCAGCCAGCCCCCTTCTTATAGTGTCTTTTTCCCAACAGTTCCACCTTTAAAATGGCTTTCTTCATAAGCTTAAACCATTGTCGCTCACTTTTTCCTATAATAACTTAAGCTTACATACTTACTTTCTCAAAAGCTTAAAGTATTAATTCACTATTTCCTTGCTTATATTTTAAGCTTTTGGCTTCCAGCCAATCATGCTCATCAGGAATCCTGCCAGAACTCAACCAATGAATGCAGAGCACATAAATAGACCATTCCTAAAGTTCCACTGGGATCCAACTAGGAAAATAATTTCCACTGCTCAAACTGCTCAAATTGACAACTCTTTGCGCACTAAAGCGTTAACCGGTCCATTATTCCAACACCAGTCTTCCCTGCATTTAACCTGAACCAAATTCAAATAGTAGAATACTATTTAAACTGTTCTTTGTGGACCTCTTCAATGTTTTCCCCATATACTTACAAATATTGTAAAATTCAAGGAAAACATCCCACAAAAACAACTTTGTATCCTGCTTCTATAGCAACATACCTTTGTTTATCCTAGGAAATTAATAAATAAATATCTTACCTACACTTCTTTCCACATTCCTTCTTGATTTTAATACTAAACCAAGGCAAAATATTCCAGATCTTCCTATTTTTCAAATCAGTTTGGCAAAATCTTGGCTCATTTCTCTAGACCACCAGTTCTTCACCATCATCTTCAGATCTTTCAGCCAGCTCATATTCCAGCTCTTCAGATTAAACAGCAATCAGTCCATTAACTTTACCAGTACTATGGCTACTCCTGCAACACAATCTTCTGGTCCTTTGGACAACCTGCATCATGATCATCTAGTCCTGCACCATAATCTTCTTGTCCTTTGGCCAACCTGCATCATGATCATCTAGTCCTGCACCATAATCTTCTTGTCCTTTGGCCAACCTGCATCATGATCAGCTAGTCCTGCATCATAATCTCTGAGCCCCCAGCTTATCCTCAACCAGTCCCTCAACAAATCCTCACTAGGAACCTCCTTTGTTCCTTCTACACACTGAACCATATTAGTTCCTACAATTCAATATGAATTAACAGTCCATCAACTTGCCTTCACTGTGACCAAACAGTCCCTCTTGTTAGTTTTCTCTGTCAATTCTGTGAACCACCTTGGTTCTTTATCTCAGTCCCCATTACTAGAGCTAGTAGACCCAGGCATGAGTCTACTTTGAACTGGCGTTTGACTGGGCCCTTGCAAGTGGCAATCCACTTAGACCATTCAACCATAGATCAATGTCTATGTGTTGTCTTTACTCACCCAGGTGATTAAGTCTGGTTTTTAGTCGCAGAGTAATCAGCTCTACTTCCCAAAGGCCTGATCATATCAAGTTTTGCAGCTTGCTTCCCCAAGCAAGCCGCCTTGGCGACACCTATGAGCAAATCTATACCCTCCAATGCTCACTTTGGGTTCCCCCAAAGCTCACATATGGGTATAAAACAAGGACACCATACCAGTCTGTTAGGTAGGGTGATTGCTCATAGATCTCCTGTAAGCATATTAGGGTACATAAAGCCCTCAGAGCTCTTCCCCTCCCTGGCAGCCCACGTTATCAGCCAGGGGTCCAAAACCTACTCCCCCCAGACAGACAAAGTTCCCTGCTTGCTATTTCAGTCTTCACCCTTCCACAGCCACAGTTCCCTGCAAGGTGAAGCACTATAGCCCAAAGCAGCCAATTTATTCTGCTGGGTGGAGGCAACATCTGCCCCTGGTAGTCCTATGTTACCTACCAGGCAGGCCTTACTTACCCTAGTAGACCATGTTACCTATTAGGCTCACCTTACTTACCCTAGTAGACCATGTTACCTAATAGGCTCACCTCCAACAAACAACCAAACTTTTGCTTGGCCAACATTAGCCCCGCCTGCAAAACCACCAAACATGTGGATCATCACATGCCCCTTATGCTGAAACAGATTGATTCCCACCAATCATCCACCCCAAGGCCCCCTGGTTGGTCTTGGGGTACAACAGTGTCTATTATCTTCTCAATCACTTCACTCCCTTCTTGGGAAGATTCTGTCTATTTGCTCACCTTCTACACATGCTAATGATAGGAATTCCAGTAGGTTCCACTCTGATCAGATTCAACTTGGGAGCTCTTCTCCATTCAATTGGGGAAAGGCTTCCCAATGAGTGGATCCCTGACAGTTTTTTGGAGCCCCTACTGAACCACCTTATGGGTGGTCCAGGCCAACATTTTACTTATGAATTTATCTTCTATGTTTCCCTCATCAAATGTGTTGCCCTCATAATTTTTACCTTCACCATCAGCTTCACTGTATACAAGATTATGTCCCTCTTTTGAAAAATAACCACCTCAGAACCAATGGTACCCAGAACCAGAAACCAGGTCCAAACCATAGTTCTGAACACCCTATCTGCTGTTGCCCCAGGAGATAACAAAGGAAACAAGATCCTGATGCTGCTGGCCTTCTCCAAGTCCCTGTTCAAAACCTCACTGGAAAAATTTATCACTGATGCACAGAAAGTGCACCATGTGGCAGAAAAGCTTACTGGTAAGTCTTGCCTTTGGTACACCAAAGCAACCCTACAAGGAGAGGATCTCCTAAACAGCTATGACCAGTTATGCAACGCCCTCTTAGCTACAGTATCCCCTGCTCCAAACCCCAAACTGTTAAGAGACCAAATCTCTGCCCTCTACCAAGAAAGAATGTCAGCCCAAGATTACGCCAAAGAATTTACCCGCCTCAAGAATGTCATTGGGATGAGCAACAACAAAGCCTACTACCTGTTCTGTAAAAAACTCTCCTTTGAACTGAAGAATTTCTTTGCGCATCATGAGTTGCCAACCAAGTTTGACTCCATGGTCAAGGAAGTAATCAAGTGGTCTGCCAAGGTGAAGCAGCTCCTGTCTTGGGCCAAACCCCAGAATTCTGCCTCCTTGCCTGCAAACGTTATTAAGGAGAACAGAACCCCCCTCAAAGGTCCAAGGAGAGATCCTCAAAGGACTGATCCCCAAGGAGGGGGAGAATACCAACTCTTGACAGAAGAGAAATAATGTCAAACACAACTTGGACTCTGTATGTATTGTGGCAAAGCAGGACATTCAGCCAAGGATTGCCAAGCCTTGGCCAAGGTACAACCTCCTATTTATCTTATAGCCAGTTCTTTGAATAAAGAACCCTCTCAATCTTATGCCCTATTACCAGTCAAGCTAGGTTCTTCTAAAACCTCTCAGGAAGTAAAGGCCTTATTGGACACAGGCGCTATGAGAAACTTCATAAGTAGCTCCTTGGCCCAACAATTAGGACTCCAGGAAGGATCTTCTGCTTGGGTAATCCTTGCCAACAAGTCACACACCAGAGTAACTGAAATAGAGAGGAACCTAGGGGTCAAGGTAGGGAATAACCAATTTGACATCATGGTGTCTTCATTGTCAAATTTGGCCTTTCCTCTGATTTTGGGCTTCCCCTGGGCCAAGAATGCCAAGGCTGTATTAGATCTGGACTCAATGACGCTCTCCACTCAGAAAGAAGGGATAACTTCTTCTATTCCCTTTGACCAAACGGAACACAAAGGAATCTTGACTGCAGAAAACACCCTCAACGTTCTTGCCACCTTGAAGGAGATATCCCAAGCCCAGGTCCCTCCGGAGCTTCAGGAAATGGCAGAAGCCTTTAGTGAATCCTCCTGTTGCCAACTACCCAGTCACAGAGAGTCAGACCTACGTATTGATTTAGTACCAGGATCAGTACCCACGTGGGGTAAGCTCTATCCAGTGAACCAAGCCCAGAGTTTAGCAATGAAAACATACCTAGATGAGAATGTAGCAAAGGGATTCATACATTGTTCAAACTCCCCCTGCTCTTCCCCTATGTTTTTTGTGGGAAAATTGGATGGATCCCTATGACTTGATGTGGATTACTCAAATCTCAATAGCATCATAATCAAGAATCAAAACCCTATTCCCTCTGCTAAAAACCTCACCAATTGATTGACAGGGGCAAAAGTCTTCTCCAAACTTGACCTTTGGAACGCCTAACATCAAATCTGTATAGAAGAAGGCCATGAATGGAAGACTACTGTAAGAACTCTGTTTGGTCTATATAAATACCTGGTAATGCCCTTTGGTCTAAGCAACGCTCTGGCAGCCTTCCAGGGGCTCATGAATGAAGTCCTCTTCCCTTTTCTGGATACTTGCACAGTAGTATACCTGGATGATATCCTCATTTACTCTAAGGATCATGACTCCCACCTCATCCATCTTCAAGAAGTCTTTCAGGCCTTAATTAAAGCTTGCCTGTTCTGTAAACTGAAAAAATGTAAATTCTACAATAAAGAAATCAAGTTTCTGGGCTACAACATTTTTGAAGGAGGTTTTGCGTCTCCCCATCCAGGGTCCAAGCTGTGGCAGATTGGCCTGTCCCTACCTTCTGCACCAAGCTTTGTGGATTCCTGGGACTTGCTAATTTTTGTTGTAAATTCATCAAAGATTTCTCAGCTATTGCCTTACCTCTCACACAACTCACCTTGGAAAAAGTACCCTTCACATGAAATCCTGAAGCCAAGTCTGCCTTTGATGCTTTGAAACACGCCTTCTCTTCTGCCCCTGACCTCCTATGCCCGGACCCAGAGCGTCAATTTTTTCTAGATACAGATGCCTTGGACTTTGCACTGGGGGCGGTGTTGCTCCAGCTTGGGGAGGATGGAGAACTTCACCATTTTGCGTTCTACTCCTACAAGCTCCTGGACAGGGAGCACAACTATCATGTCTACAAAAAGGAATTATATGTCATAGTACGCGCCTTGGATCACTGGAGAAGATATCTACAGGGAAGTAAATACCCAGTCCACATTTGTACAGACCATAAAAACCTCATACATTTCACAGAAAAACGCAAGGTTTGCCCCCGCTTGGCCCAATGGGCTATTGGCCTAATGACATACAACTTCCAAATTGAATACACTTCAGGTAAGAAGAATGTTGTCCCTGATGTCATTGGCCGCAGAGAAGACCTTGACAGCCCTGATACCTCCTACCATGCACACAACATCTGACAAGTGTTGGAACCTTCCTGATTTCTGAACCTCATTGCAACCGCGTCCTTGTACACTGACCTGGATAAAGAGATCCAAGAGGAGCAACTTCTGAACCCTCCAACTAGCACCACCAATCTGGAAATAAGAAACAACATCTGGCTCCATGACAACTCCCTGTTTGTTCCCCAAGGTCCTCTTAGAAAACAAATCATACAAGCCTTCCATGATACTCCTCTGTCTGGCCATGGGGGTATTACTAAGACCCTCAAAAGAATCTCCCAAAGATACTGGTGGCCCTCAATGAAGAAGTTGGTGGGAAGCTACATAATCAAGTGCCTTGAGTGCTGTCAAAACAAAACCTCCCACCAGAAGCCTCAAGGGCTCCTGCAACCTCTATCAATCCCTCCTTGACCATGGTCTTCCATATCAATGGACTTCATTGTTGAACTACCCAAAAGCCAGGGAAATACAGGAATCCTAGTGGTGGTGGACCGCCTAACCAAGTATGATATCTTAATCCCCTTCTCCACTGCATCCAGAGAAGAGACCGCCCAGATGCTCCTCAAGAACATTTTTGCCTATCATGGAATACCAAACAACATTGTCTTGGACCAAGGAACATAGTTCATATCCAAGTTTTGGTCTAGCCTGTTGAAAGGGTTGGGAGTCAAGACCAACCTCTCCACCTCATTTCACCCCCAAACTGACAGACAGACAGAAAGAGTTAATCAGGTATTGGAGGCGTATTTACAAAACTATGTCAATGCTAAAATAAAAAAACTGGTCTGAGCTCCTACCAGTAGCTCAATTAGCCTATAACACCAGTCATCAAATATCCATTGGGATGTCCCCTTTTAAGGCTAACTGTGGATATGAACCCAAAGAGATCCCTTCTCAAGTGGAGACAACCCCAGTTCCAAAGGTCAACAAGCATCTAAATGACCTCTCCACAATTCAGCTAAACTTAAGGAAACACTAAATAAATCCGTTCAGTCATATAAGAAGTTTACTGACAGACACCACAGAGAGCCTGACAAATACTCCCCTGGATCCCTGGTCTTACTAGATGCTCACAATCTACACATCAAATGTCCATGTCAAAAATTGGGACACAAGAAGATAGGGTCCTTAGAAGTAATACAAAAGATTTTCCCCTAACATACCAAATCCGCCTGCCAGAAGGATCCCCAGCCCATGACGTCTTCCATGTAAACCTCCTCAGCTGCTGTCATGGATCCCTAGAAAATCTTTCTCAGGCCAAATGGAACCCTCCCCCTCTGGTAATGAATCATCTTCCTGAATGGTAGGTGGAAGAAATCATTGATGACAAAATGATCTGTAACAAACCACACTACTTGATCAAATGGGTAGGATATGGTATGGAATCAAACAGCTGGGAACTCCTTGACAATTTGACCAACTGCCAAGCCCTAGTTGACCAGTACAATCAAACAAGAGGAGGAGAAGGGGCCTTAGGGGAGGCTAGTGTAAGGAATTCCATACCTTACACAAATACAAAGACAAACATAAGGATTCTGGACAAACCTCAAAACTAGAAAACTGCATTTTTAAATGCAGATTTAAAAACTAAGTTGGATAACAGAACTATTAATTTAATTGAGCCAAAACACATTTGAAATTGATAAACAAATGTATTTTAAGCAAAAACAAGCACAGAAGCAAAAGCAAAAGTAAAAACCCAGAACAATATATAAATTCCACTTTAAAACTGGAAATTAAGGCTTCAAACAACCATTCCAACAACCGTAACAAATCAGCATTAAATTTTGGCTCCAAAAACCATAGTACAGCCAATCAATCACAAATTAAATGTGTAAACTGCCCAATCCAGACCTTCAGGGACCTAGAAGGCCAATCAAACCCAGAGGACTACCCAAGCCACTGCAATACTGTACATCCAGCTCCAGATACCATCCCCAACCTAAGTGAGGTACAATACTGCAATACAATATTCCAACCTGCCTCTTCTTGCATTGCAGCCTGCAGCTTGCTACGAGCCTACAAGGCAATACTTCTACCCCACACTTGCAAGTTGGCCTGGTAAACTCTATGATACATTCCCCAAATTATTTCAGTATTTAAACTGAACATTTTCTCTTGAGCTAAGTGCTCCAACAATTTCTTATTTCCTATCAACCCAATAAATCTATATTATCAATTATAAACACTTGATTAGTAGATTCTAAAAGTTCCCCCCAACAACATGAAGTTCATCTTCCTTGTATGGACTTTGTGTGTGTTAATCAATTATGGGCAAGCAAATGTTAACTTTGAAAACCCTGAACCAACTCCTACTGAAAAATCTGAAGACTCAATTTGGTATTGTTTTGGTCTGCATCAAAGACATGGCCCTTATGTTGAAACAGCTTGGATACCACCAATCATCCACCCCAAGGCCCCCTGGTTGGTCTTGGGGTACACCAGTGTCTATTATCTTCTCAATTACTTCACTCCCTTCTTGGGAAGATTCTGTCTATTTGCTCACCTTCTACACATGCTAATGATAGGAATTCCAGTAGGTTCCACTCTGATCAGATTCAACTTGGGAGCTCTTTTCCATTCAATTGGGGAAAGGCTTCCCAATGAGTGGATCCCTGACAGGATCAGATTCAATTGGCAAAATGGAGCAGCTGTAATCCATTTTTGATCAACCGCTTGATTTAAGTCTGTTGAATCAGTCAAATTTGTTAAAATTTTCTTGGCTTTTTGAGCTTTCCTACTTGGCCAAATAATCCCCAGCATTATGGAACTTAACATGACAGAGGAATGCTCTAGAAGCATTAGAAGATGTGAGCTCTAAAGCCTTAGCCTTATAGGCAGTTGAGTATTTTGTTGCCTGAATGTCAATGATACAATTAGTCAAGTCTTTGACATGGGCTTCAGAATTGACAGACACATCAACTTCAATCAAAGGGGGTCTCAAGATTGAGGGAGTTGTGGATTCACGCCCATACAGCATGGCAAAGGGAAATTGACCAGTCACTTGGTGTCTACTGAGTCAATAAGCAAAGAGAGCAGCAGGGAAGAACATATCCCAATTGGCGGCATCAGAGAGGGTGAGTCTCCTCATAATGGATACAAGGGAGGAATTTGCTTGTTAACAGTCTCATTGGTTGACAGATTATACGGCACAGAGAAGGATTGGTGAGTACTCATAGCTTCTACAATAGACATGATGAGGCGAGTATTGAAGTTGGTGCCATTATCAGAAAGCAGGACTTGAGGGTACCTGTGTCAATAGAAGATATCTTGCAACAGGATATTTGCAGTAGTTGAGGCAGTATTATCCTTTGTAGCTCTGGCTTTGACCCATTTGCTAAAATAGTCTATGGCTACCAAGATGAATCAACATCCAGATCTAGAGCAAGGGAGAGGCCCAGCAGCATCAATACTCACAGTGTGGAAAGCATGCTTAGGCAGGATGCACTTGAACTGATGCTGGGAAGGTCAAACCGTTGAAGCTGACAAGATTGACAGGATGCAAGGACGTCAGGGATCAAGAGGCACATTTTTTTCCAATAGAAGTTCTTGTACAACTAATGGCAACAGTGGCAAAATTGACTGTAGGGACGTAAAAGTGAGAATTCAAAAGTGAGAATCTAAAAGTGGCCATGTCAACACTTTTTAAATTTTCAAAATGGCTTTTTATAATAAATTAATTATTTTTTGTTGACTTTTTTAGTTGATAGAATGAATAAGAAGTATTTTATATGACCATAATAAATTTTAATTTCAGATGAGCTGTTTTAATTTAATTTTAAAATTTTAAAAGTGTTGACATGGCCACTTTTAGATTCTCACTTTTGAATTCTTACTTTTATATCCCTACAGTCAATTTTGCTACTGTTGCCCAACCAATCATGAGTTTTTGCTTTACCCCCATGTCCAGTATCAATGTGTGCTTGGAAGATAATGACTATTATCATACTAGGGGAAACGTAGGGCAGATAGGTGTTGTTGACCTTCTTGAAGAGTTGTCTATCTCAAATCACAGTATCTTTTGATACAGTCTGTAGAGCCAGTTGGATCTCTTCTAGTTCTGTGGTCCAAGAGTCAAGGTATCCTATTGACTTTTATAATCAATCAGCGTCTGCAGGATGGATGGCTAGTATAGACATTCTAGACAATCCATCAGTGTTCTGATTTTGCGCACCAGGGTGGTGTATCACAGTGAAATCATATCCTTGCCAGCACAGAGCCCAATATGCTAATTGGCCTTCAGGCTCTTTTTAGCTGTTGTAGCCATTTAAGGGATTAATGATCTGTGACCACAGTAAAGTGAGTCCTGTAAATGTAGTGGCAGAACTGTTTCACTGCACTTAAAACTACCATACATTCCTTTTTGGTGATGCTATAGTTCTTCTTGTACTTGTTGAGGACTTGTGAAGAATAGGCCACAGGTCAATCTACACCCTTATTGTCAAGCTGGGCTAAGATGGCACCCACAGCTACTCCACTGGTGTTGGTATATAAGATGAACTTCTTATCATAATCAGGGTAGACTAGGATGGGAGACTCTTTGAGCTTGGCCTTCAGCGCCTCAAAGGATTGCGTCTAACTGTCAGTTCATTCAAAGGGGATGTTGTGGAGAAGTTGGACAAGGGGCTCACTCAGTTCAGCAAAGTCAGGGATGAATTTTCAATAGTATCCCATCATGCCAAGAAATACCTGGACCTCACATAGATTGGTGGGGGGCAGCTTCTTGTCAATGGCTTCCACCTTATTATTCATGGGGTGTATCCCAGTTTAGGTGACCTCATGGCCTAAGAATTCAAGTTGCTCTTTAAAGAAGGAATACTTGGAAGATTTAAGCTTTAGGCCTGCTTCTTAAACCTTGATAAAGAAGCCTTGAGGTGGCCCAAATAGCTGGTAAATGTGGAGCTGAACACAGCAATATCATCAAGATATACAAGGACACAGGAGAGGTTCAAATCTTGTAGAATAGAGTCCATGGCTTGTTGGAATGTAGCCAGGGCATTGCAGAGTCCTTAGGACATTTGAGTGGGTTCATAGAGACCTTCTGAGGTGATAAGTGCAGCCTTTTTTGGTCTTCTGGGGAAAAGTCAACTTGCTAATATCCTGATGCCAAATCCATAGCAGAGAAGAATTTTGAGCCTCCCAATTGTCTAAGAGCATCATCAATCCTGGGCAAAGGGTATGAGTCCTTTTTTGTGAGAGAGTTTAGACAACAATAATCCATCACAATGTGGTGGCCTCTATCTTTCATCTTAAGGATCAATAAGAGGGAGGCCCAAGGGCTCTGAGAGGGAGAAAAAAGTCCAGCATCCAACAGTTGTTTAAGTTCCTTGGAAACCTGGGCATCCTTTACCCTACTGCGGCAGTAAGGCTTAGCACAGAAAGGCGGTGCATCACCCATATCAATATGATGAATAACCCCTTTGACTAGGCCATAGTCTGTAGGTCCAGAGGCAAAAATGTTGTTGACCTGATCAAGCAGCTCTAGTACATCTTTTTATTGAACAGGTGACAGTTGCAGGAAATCAGCAGCAATAAACAAGGAGAGAACTTTAAGGTCATCTTATGGTAGATTAAAGTTGCTGAAGGTTCACCAAAAGGGTAGAGGAAGCTACTTTCTCTGCTCCTAATATGCGTCCAAACCCCACGACTTGGCCCCTAGACACCTGTATAGGCAAAGTGGTCAGGTTGGCTAGCAACAGTTGTACAGGTTTCTTTTGAGCTTGATCCAAAATATCTGGGCACAACCAAGCCTCCTTGCGTCATAGAGATTCAGGAGAGTATAGCTCTAAGAATAATTTTTCAGGTAGTTTGTACAATATCTGGGAGTCAATAATCACTTGGGAGCCTGGAGGGATGGTGACAGCTGCAGGGACAAGAATAGGCACACCTTCCTCTGCAGGGAAGGAAGGAGGAGGGGAACTCATATTGGGAGAATGAGTTCTGTACTTGATTGAGGAGATATCTCTGGGGTACTCAAGCACACAAGTCTTAAGGCATTTGCCCGGGAGACAAGGGGGTTCCTCAAAGATTAGAAGGATCTCATACCCTAAGATCAATAGGTATCCATCTTGAAGGTTTAAAATTCCATTATATTCTTGGAGGAATTGCGTACCAACCAGGAGATCATAGCTTTCATTATCTAGAACAACAGCAGGGGAAGCAATAAGAAGCTTTCCAAACCTCATGGGCAAGGGGGAGTAGGCACCAATGGCTTGCGTTTGAGCCATGCCAGCAGTACCATATGATTGAGTGTAATTGAGGTCAGGAGCCATCTTAAGCTTTTTCATTAGCTTGGATGATACCACATTTACTGGGGAGCCCGTATCCAGAATTGCCTTGATCTTAACCTTTTTAATTGACACTTCCACATGGGTTGTATCTCTCCTAAAGGGAGGCAAGACTGCCAACACATCTTGCGCAGCCTCTAGCTCCTTTATCCATTTAGCTAACATGCACTGTAACTCAGAAATCTCCTTATATACAGTCTGTAGCGGGAGAGATACAGTCACATTTTGAAAGAGAGCTTTGGCTAGCTTGGCAGCTTCTTCAGAAGAGTCTACCAGGAAAGGAGGTCAATGAGCCTGGGCTAGGTAAGGGCAGGCCACCATGGCCTTGGCTTCAGCCAAAGATGAGAGAGTTGTAGCTGTGGTTTTCCCTGAGCAAAGCTTGTAAGGGACTGATACTGTTTCCGGGACAGCAAAAACAGAGTAGCCATAACTATCTGATTCATCACAATCAGAGTCTTCAGGTTCAGAATCTATAGAAAGATTTTGGAACATGTGAAGGATAATTGGGCCAGATGAAGGGAGTTATTCCTTGTCAGAGGGAGGATCAGGAGGAGACAGAAGAGATTGGTCAGCAGAGAGTGTCTCTGCCTCTAAGCTGACCTCTTTTTTCCTGTCTGTTCCTTTAGGTTGCAACCTTCTACCCAAGGATTGGCGCAGGTACACAAGTGGTGCCCTATTTGACCACAGTTATGACATTCTTTTCTCTTAGGCTGTCCACTTGAACCAAGAGTCATAATACACAGAGTACGTGAGGTGGTTCCAGCGTTGCTGGCTTTATTCTCACAAACCACAGTACTCCTGTGGGGTTCCTGGTCACCAGTCCCTAAAATATGTCCTGGGTCATAGACAGGGACCGGCTTGGAGGAGTTGTCATTTCCTAGCAGTGGTAAGTGGCTCTCTAGAAGTTTATACTTAGCCTGCATGACTGCAAACTCTTCCAGTACTTTTCTAATTACTAGGCAGGCATCCCCACCATGCACCTGTACTTCAGCGGGTGCAAACCCCTCTGTGGGCCTGTACCAGTCCTTTAGCAACCTAGTAAACTCATTTCCTATAAACTCCCTTCCCCTATCTATCATCTCAAGATGCCTAGTTAACCTTTACCACTCCTCCTGGGAAGTTTTTACTAGTGTCAAAACCTTTGACAGCTTTGGTGGTAGGTATCTTCCTCTCCTTGACTAGGGTAAAAGATATGGGGTAGATCACTTATAGGGTTTGTATTTTGATTACCGGAAAACTTGAGCAGGGGCCGTAATAGGATTTTATTCACAATCAGAAGAAAGATCCCCTTAGAAATCTTCTGATATATTGCCTGGGTATGGGAAACAATATGGGTTTGCCAATAATTGGAGTCCTCCAATAATCTCTTGGACTCATTGTACTTGGTCTTGGGCTCCTTTATCTTTGTCTTAGGCTCTTGCTCTTTGGTCTTGGGCTCCTGCGTTCTGCTCCAGCTCTGATTTCTTATCCTCAGCTCTGGATTCTTTATCTTGGGCTTCTGCACATTAACTTGGTCTTCAGCTCCTTCTGTAGTCCTTGTGGCCTTTGTAATCCACTTGATCCAGTCCCTAAAAAGCCTCAGATAGCTCCCCCTTTATAGCTCCTTGTTTCAGACAGAATTCTCTCTCAGAACTCTGGTTTTCCAAAGCTTAAACTATTCAGTTTTTCCTCTCTCTATAATATATTAAACCTTTTAACTTACTTCAGCCAATGAAAGTCCTGGATTTTCTGCTTCTGCACATCATTTTTTAGACTTTAACTCTTAAGTTAAAGCCCTCAAAACACTGATCAAATAAACTTTGACTCACAGCCAATCAGACGCCTTTATTTAATAGTTTTGCCAAACAGTTCACCCAAATGACTTGCTCTTGACTATGGCTCAAACCCAAAGCTGTCTTGCTCCAGATAAACAACTGCTCCGTGTTTCAAATGGTTTTGCCGTGATTCCCGCCACATTTCTCTGGCAAATCTCAAGCTCTTTTGCCTATGTTTTACATAGGGAAATTCCAAATCCTCAATTTTTCAACGTTTCTCCAAGTTTCCCCGCATTTTTCTCAATGTTTCATCATTTTGAACTCGCCTGTTCCTTGCCTTTCACCTCTTCTAGTTGTTCTTGGCAAAATTTGACACTTTGTCCTCACAGTTTCTCTGTTCTATTTCTGACCTCCTTCCAGATTCCTTCTACTCAACTAAATCCTAATAAATTTACAGTTAAACACTGTAAATTATTTCTTCTTATTTTCTCTTTGAACTAATATGATAATTAATTATTTCTTCATATTATATTATAGGGAGCATTAAATGATTATTTAACTGCTTCTTTCTTATAATTTCCTTTCTTAAGAATCCAAAACCAGCATTATAGCTCCTGTTTATAGTCCAGCCAGTTCTTCAAAAAAATCTTCTAATTCCCAAACCTAGCCAACAATCAGTCTTTCTCAGTCATCAAACAACCCATTTCAGTTTCTAAGCAGTTAATTTCAGTCACCAAACAGCTTAAACCAGTCCTTCAGCTACTCTGCATCTTGATCTTTTGTTCCTCTGGCCTCTCCTGCATCATGATCATCTACTCCTGCATCATGATCCTTTAGTTCTTTGGACATTCCTCAACATGAACCAAATTGTTTCAAAACTTCAACATAAACCAACAGTCCCTCAACTAGTCTTCACTGTGATCATACAGGCCTTCTTACTAGTCTTCACTGCTGATCCCATACTATGAACTACCTTGGTCCTTTATCTCAGTCCCAGCTACCAAAACTTGTAGACCCAGGCATGAGTCTACATTGAACTGGTGTTTAACTGGGACCTTGCAAGTGTTAATCCACTTAGTTCATCCAACCATAGATCAATAAAGTCTATGCAGTTGTCTTTACTCACCCAGGTAATTAAGTCTGGGCTTTCAGTTGTAAAGTAATCAGCTTTACTTCCCAGAGGCCTGATCACACCAAGTTCTAAAGCTGCTTCCCCAAGTAACTGCCTTGGTGACACCCCTGAGAAAATCTATGTCCTCCCATGCTTACTTTGGGATCTCCCCCAAAGCCCCCATAGGGACATATACAAGGACACCCTACCAGTCTGTTAGGTAGAGTACTTGCTCACATACTCCTTTAAGAGTATCAGGTTACGTAGAGCTCTCAAAGCTCCTCCCCTCCCAGGCAACCTGTGTTACCTGCCAGGGGTCCAAAAACTTACAGCCCTGGTAGCCAAGTACCTACCATGCTGGCACACTCTCCTACCCTGGCAGCCTGCGTTACCCATCAGGGTCTAAACAACATCCAGCCTGTATAGCACACCCTACCCATCAGGCTGGACCACCCCCACCCCAAGCAGCTAAAGTTCCCTGCTGAGCTATCTCATTCTTCACCCCAAGCAGCCACAGTTCCCTGCTGGGTGAGGACCTCTAGCTCACAGCAGCCAATATCTCCTTCCAGGTGGGGACAACATTTGCCTCTAGTAGTCTTTTTCACCTACTAGCCAGGCCTTACATTCCCTAATAGCCATCATTCCCTACTAGGCCTCTACCTGCAACAAACCAACAACACACTGTCAATCTTCAGCATAGTGTCTTTATGTGAAGCCAAATAAAATTTTGCCTGCAAAACTGCTTCCATGCAGACTATCACAGTGCTTTCCTCCATTCTATTGATGAAATGCTCCCAAAGAGTGGATCCCTGACAGTTATGCCTTTGGGTTAATTGAAGCCATAATGTTAGACCTAACATGAGTTAAACTTATATGAGACCATACATTTTATGAAATATGTTAATGACTTAGGGTTTTAGCTTTAAATACTATAAATAATGGGAACTTGGATAACAAATAAGTGGGATCTGGCTAAAGAATAATCTATTAAGGTTGAATATAAAAGCCAGACAGTTATTATTAGGTGGGAAGATCTGTTAAAAAGATTAAATGCCCCAAAGAACCCCTCATGTATAAAAGCAGATGATATATGACAGAGAAGGATATCAGGGCAGTATTAAATTGAGGGTTGAGAATAGGATTTTGAAGAAAGACATGGTCGGGTTTAGGAGTGGCAAGCAGGTCCTAGTTTAATTTGGGTTTAAGTTTGTTTTGTCTAAAATATTTTATGGAAGGGTCCCTGTTGTGTTCTGAGGCGTGGCATAGATACACAACACAGAATACTAACCTTAGAATTGGATTAGTAATAAGTCTTGGTTAGAATAGCAAGGAAGGTTATGTGATTACCTTGTGGCCCAAAATAATAAATCTCTACTATTTGTGGCTAGAGAGAGGCGCCAGAGTACTTGAAAACACAAAGACAGAAATATGAAAGGAACTTACTTTTATTGAAGATAGATAATTGAAATATATATTGTTTGGGGCCTCCATAAAACAATACTATGACAGTAGGATCACTCGCCACAAGCATGAGTGGGGCAAGGGTGTTATGCAGACCAAGAAAGACAAACAATGGGATTTCCCAGTTCAGAAACAGACTCATTTCAAAGGTCAAAAGCAAAAGAGAGCAATTTGTCCTCAAAATAACCCATCAAAGGTGAAATCAAAATATTGTGAATAGCAGCATTCACAACATTGCCCCCTTCTAGATTGGCCTTAGGGGGTAGTACTTGCGGAAAAACTTGGCATGCACTTGGGCAAACAGACAACCACTATAAAGGAGTTTCACAATGTACTCTGGCCCTCATTTGAATGTTACTTCTAAAGGCCCAACCCACAACATATCTAGCTTGTGAGTGCATTCTTTTACTATATGCTGATAGTAGATAATATGATCCCCAATGTTGAACTCAGGAAAGGGTGAGTGTCCAGCGTTGTTAGAAGAGAGCTCAAGCATCTTGGTCTTATATGCGGAAATATACACAGTAGCCTGTATGTCAATTATGTGGTTGACTAAGTCTTTGATGTGAGCGTCAGATTCCATGGCCTTATCAGAGGAGATTAGGGGGCCCCCAGGAGCAACAGAGTGGTAGCCTCACACCCATATAGCATAGCAAAGGGGGAATACCTGGTGACACAATGTTTGCTTAGACAATAAGAAAAGAGAGCAGCGGTTAAGTAAAGATCCCAGTTGGCAGCATTGGAGTAAGTGAGCTTTCTCATGATGCTAACCAAGGTTGAGTTAGCACGCTCTAAAGCCCTGTTAGTGGAAGGGTTATAAGGGGCTGAGAAGGATTGATGAGACCCTAGAGCCTTGACAACAGAAGTCACTAGCTTATCATTAAAGTTAGTTCCATTGTCTGACAACAACACTTGAGGGCACCCATGGCGGTAGAATACATCTTGCAGAAGTAAGGTTGCAGTTGTCTTAGCAGGGATATCCTTAGTGGGGCAAGCTTATAAAAATTTGCTTAAATGATCAATAGCAATCAGGATGAAGCAGCAACCTCAGCAAGAGCGGGGTAGAGGCCCTACAGCATCAATACTGACAGTGTGGAAGGCATGCTGCAGAGGGACTAGTTTGAACTTGTGAGAGGCAGCTTGAGGTTGTTGGAGCTGACAGTCATGATAACTGGCAATGACATCTGGAATCAGCAGGCGGAGGTTCTACCAGAAGTAATTCTTCTGGAGCCAGTCATAGGTCTTGGCAATGCCTCCATGTCCAGTCCACTTATGAGCTTGGAGCACCAACAAGAGGCAAAGGCTAGGAGGTACATAGGGCAGGTATTGATCATGTACCTTTCTTAAGAGCTGGTTGTCACAAATGAGGGTGATCTTGGATAGTTTAGACAAAGCCAGTTGGACCTCTTCTGTTTCACTTTCCCAAGAAGAAGGGTACCCAATTAGTTCATATAATTAATCAGCTTCAGCAGGGTGTAGGGCAAGGATAGTGTGGGGTTCCTTTCCACCAGTCCCCAAAGTGTGTCCTGGATTGTAGCCAGGGACCAGCTGGAAGGGATTTTCATTCTCTAGTAAGGGAAAATATATCTCAGAAATATGTATAGGGGTCAAAATGGGCTGTTATTCACTCTCAGAAGGAAGATTCCCTTAGAAACCTTCTGGTATATGGCCCAGGGGGTCAAGAAAACAATATGGATTTGCCAATACTGGGAGTCCTCCAACAATATTGTGGACTCTTTGTACTTGGTCTTGGACTCCTGCACCTTAGTCTTGGACTTCTGCTCCTTAGACTTGGACGCCTGCTCCTTAAACTTGGACTCTGGCGCCACGCTTAGGATCTAGCTTCTTATTCTTGGGCTCTTGCTCCGTTATCTTGGGTGGTATAATCCAACCAAGCTCCTGCTGGTGATTAAAAGGCTTCCAAAACCTCTTGGCAGAAACTCAGAAGGCCTCAGAAAGATCCTGTCAAAGACCCAGAAAGACCTCCAGAAGACTTGGAGAAGACCCTGTAACTTTCTAGCTAGCTACCTTTTTATAGTGTTTTTTCCCCAATGGTTCTGCCTTCAAAATGGCTTTCTTCATAAGCTTAAACCATTGTCGCTCACTTTTTCCTATAATAACTTAAGCTTACATACTTACTTTCTCAAAAGCTTAAAGTACTAATTCACTATTTCCTTGCTTATACTTTAAGCTTTTGGCTTCCAACCAATTATTTTCATCAGGAAACCTGCCAGAACTCAACCAATGAATGCAGAGCGCAGAAATAGACCTTTTCTGAAGTTCCACTGAGATCCAACTAGGAAAATAATTTCCACAGCTCAAACCACTCAAATTGACAACTCTTTGCGCACCAAAGCGTTAACCAGTGCATTATTCTGGCACCAGTCTTCCCTGCATTCAACCTGAACCAATTTAAATAGTAGAATACTATTTAAATTGTTCTTTCTGGACTCTTCAATGTTTTCCCCATATATTTAGAAATCTTGTAAAATCCAAGGAAAATATCCCACCAAAACAACTTTGGATCCAGCTCTATAGCAACACACCTTCATTTATCCTAGGAACTTAATTAATATTATCTTACCCACACTTATATCCATATTCCTTCTTGATTTTACTTCTAAATCAAGGCAAAAAATTCCACATTTATCACCTTGGCAAATCAATTCAGAAAAATCTTGGCTCGTTTCTCCAGACCACCAGTTCTTCATCATCATCTTCTGATCCTTCATCTAGCTCATATTCCAGCTCTTCAGCTTAACCAGCAATCAGTCCATATTAGACAAAAAAGCTCATTCCAGTCTTTCAACAGCTTATCAGTCCTCTGGCTACTCCTTTATTATGACCAGCCACTCCTGTATCATGATCTCTGAGCCCTTCCACTTATCCTCACTAGGAACCATCTTAGTTCTCTCTGCACAATGAACCATCTGGTTCCCACAATTTAATATGAATCAACAGTCCATCAACTAGTCTTCATTGTGATCATACAGTCCTTCTTACTAGTCTTCTATGCTGATTCCATGAACTACCTTGGTTCTTTATCTCAGTCCCCGTTACCAGAACTTGTAGACCCAGGCATGAGTTTACATTGAACTGGTGTTTGGCTGGGCCCTTGCAAGTGGCACTCCACTTAGTCCATTCAACCATAGATCAATGTATATGTGTTGTCTTTACTCACCCAGGTGATTAAGTCTGAGCTTTAGTTGCAGAGTAATCAGCTCTACTTCCCATAGGCTGATCACACCAAGTTCTGCAGTTGCTTCCCCAAGCTAACTGCCTTGGTGACACCTCTGAGAAAATCTATGCCCTCCAATGCTCACTTTGAGCTCCCCCAAAGCTCCCATGGGGACATAAACAAGGTCACCCTACCAGTCTGTTAGGTAGGATGCTTGCTCACAGACCTCCTGTAAGCGTATCAGGGTGCATAGAGCCCTCAGAGCTCTTTCCCTCCCTGGCAGCCTGTGTTACCCGCCAGGGGTTCAAAACCTACTCCCCCCAGACAGGCAAAGTTCCCTGCTTGCTATTTCAGTCTTCACCCTTCCGCAGCCACAGTTTCCTGCTAGGTAAAGAACTATAGCCCAAAGCAGCCAATTTCTTCTGCTGGGTGGAGGCAAAATCTGCCCCTGGTAGTCCTATGTTACCTACCAGGCAGGCCTTACTTACCCTAGTAGACCATGTTACCTACTAGGCTCATCTTACTTACCCTATTAAACCATGTTACCTACTAGGATTACTTCTAACAAACAACCAAACTTTTTCTTGGCCAACATTAGCCCTGCCTGCAAAACCACCAAACATGTGGACTGTCACAGATAGGCATTCTGGAAAATTTATCAGGGGTTTGGTGTTAGATCCCGGGACAATATATCACTGTGAAGTCATAGCCCTGTAAGCAGAGGGCCCATCTAGCTAGCTGTCCTTCTGGTTCTTTGAGCTGCTGCAAACACTTGAGCAAGATATGGTCAGTGAACACAGTGAAATGGGTGCCATAAACGTAATGGCAGAATTGTTTGACTTCATGCAGAACAGTGAGGCATTATTTCTCTGTGACACTATTGTTCTTCTCATGTTTATTGAGTACACATGAATTATATGCTACATGATGATCTACTCCCTCATCATCTAGCTGGGCCAGGATGGCCCCAATAGCTAGGTTGCTAGCATCTGTGTAGAGGATGAATTTCTTATAATAGTCAGGGTACACCAATATGTGAGCCTCTTTGAGTTTTGTTTAAGAGTCTCAAAGGCCTGTTGTGACTAGCAGTCCAATCAAAGGGGACATTGAGTAACAGTTAAACCAGAGGCTCACTAGTGTTGGAAAAGGCAGGTATAAACTGTCTGTAGTAACCCATCATACCCAGAAAAACTTTTACTTCATGTAGGTTGGTGGGTGGAAGCATCTTTTCTATGGCCTTAACCTTCTTGGTCATAGGACAAACTCCAGTCTGGGTCACCTCATGGCCCAATAAATGAAGATGTTCCTTTAAGAAAGCACACTTTGAGGGTTCCAATTTGAGTCCAGCCTCTCAATTTTTAGAAACACTTCCTTGAGGTGGGCTAGATGATCATTAAAGGTAGCGCTGAAGACCGTTATATCATCCAAGTACACCAGGACACATGAGAGCTTCAGATCACAAAGGATGGAGTCCATGCACGCTGAAAAGTAGCAGGGGCATCACATAGTCCCTGAGGCATACAGATAGGCCCAAACAGCCCTTCAGATGAATAAGTGCAGTTTTTTGCCTATCCTCTGAAGAGAGGTTGACTTGCCAATAACCAGAGGCAAAATCCATAGCTGAGAAGAATTTGGAACCTTCAAGGCAGTGGAGTGCATCATTAATACACGGCAAGGGTAAGAATCCTTATTGGTAAAGGAATTTAACTGTCAATAGTCCATCCCAGTGCAATGACCTCCATCTTTCTTCTTCAGTATGAGCAAAGGGGAGTCCCATGGACTTTGAGAGGGTGCAAGTAATCCAGTGTCTAGTATTTGCTTGAGTTCCTTAGACACCTGAGCGTCTTCCACTCAACTACAACAAAATAGTTTAGCTTGAAATGGGGGTAGAATCACCAGTATTGATTTGATGAATAACTCCTTTAGTCTGGCCATAATAAGTGCTATCTTTAGCAAAGATATATGAAGACTGATCTAGCAGGTTGAGCACCTCTTTCTGTTGGACTGGGGATAGTTGCAGGAAGTCCTGAGCAGTGAATAGAGATAAGACCTGTGGCTTGTCTTCAGGTAAGTTGAAGTCTTGGAAGGTACCAAAGGGATTTAGGGATAGCATATCAGGAGCATTCAACAACTTGCCATAGCCAACAGCCTGGCCTCTAGAAGCATTGATGGGGAGAGCATTTAAGTTGGCTACCAACAGCTGAACAGGATCTTATGAGAGACATCCAAGATCCCTGGGCAGAGGTAGGTGTGGGGTTCCTGTCCACCAGTCCCCAAAGTGTGTCCTGGATTGTAGCCAGGGACCAGCTGGAAGGGTTTGTCATTCTCTAGTAAGGGGAAATGTATCTCAGAAATATGTATAGGGGTCAAAATAGGCTTGTATTCACTCTCAGAAGGAAGATCCCCTTAGAAACCTTCTGGTATATGGCCCAAGGGATCAAGAAAACAATATGGATTTGCCAATACTGGGAGTCCTCCAACAATATCTTGGAATCCTTGTACTTGGTCTTGGACTTCTGCACCTTAGTCTTGGATGTCTGCTCTTTAGTCTTGGACTCCCGCTCCTTAAACTTGGACTCCGGCTCCGTTATCTTGGGTTGTACCAGTTCAACCAAGATCCTGCTGGTGATCAAAAGGCTTCCAAAAACTCTTGGCAGAAACTCAGAAGACCTGGGAAAGACCTCCAAAAATCTTCCAAAAGACCCTCCAAAGACCTTAAAAAGATATCAAAAAGACCTGGTAACTTTCCAGCCATCCACCTTTGTATAGTGTTCTTTTCCCAACGGCTCCGCCTTCAAAATGGCTTTCTTCATAAGCTTAAACCATTGCTGCTCACTTTTTCCAATAATAACTTAAGCTTACATGCTTACTTTCTCAAAAGCTTAAAGTATTAATTCACTATTTACTTGCTTATAATTTAAGCTTTTGGCTTCCAACCAATCATTTTTATCAGGAAACCTGCCAGAACTCAACCAATAAATGCAGAGCGCAGAAATAGACCATTTCTGAATTTACATCGGGATCCAACTAGGAAAATAATTTCCACAGCTCAAACCACTCAAATTGACAACTCTTTGCGCACCAAAGCGTTAACCAGTCCACTATTTTGGCACCAGTCTTCCCTGCATTCAACCTGAACCAATTTAAATAGTAGAATACTATTTAAATTGTTCTTTCTGGACTCTTCAATGTTTTCCCCATATATTTACAAATATTGTAAAATCCAAGGAAAATGTCCCACCAAAACAACTTTGTATCCTGCTTCTATAGCAACATACCTTTGTCTATCCTAGGAACTTAATAAATAAATATCTTACCCAAACTTCTATCCACATTCCTTCTTGATTTTAATACTAAACCAAGGAAAAATATTCCACATCTCCCCACTTTGGCAAATTGATTTGGCAAAATCTTGGCTCATTTCTCTGGACCACCAGTTCTTCCCCATCATCTTTGGCTCTTTCAGCCAGCTCATATTCCAGCTCTTCAGCTTAACCAGCAATCAGTCCATTAACTTAATCAGTCCTCTGGCTACTCCTTCTATATGATCAGCTAGTCCTGCATCATAATCTTCTTGTCCTTCAACTTATCCTCAACCAGTCCCTCAACAAATCCTCACTATGAACCTTCTTTGTTCCTTCTACACACTGAACCATATTGGCTCATTCAAAACAATATTAATTAACAGTCCATCAACTAGCCTTTGATGTGACCAAACAGTCCCTCTTGCTAGTTTTCTCTGTTAATTCTGTGAATCACCTTGGTTCTTTATCTCAGCCCCCATTACCAGAACTTGTAGACCCAGGTATGAGTCTACATTGAACTGGCGTTTGACTGGGCCCTCGCAAGTGACAGTCCACTTAGGCCATTCAACCATATATCAATGTCTATGCATTGTCTTTACTCACCCAGGTGATGAAGTCTGGGCTTTCAGTTGCAGAGTAATCAGCTCTAATTCCCAGAGGCCTGATCACACCAAGCTCTGCAGCTTGCTTCCCCAAGCAAGCCGCCTTGGTGACACCTCTGAGTAAATCTATACCCTCCAATGCTCACCTTGGGTTTCCCCAAAGCTCCCATAGGGGCATAAACAAGGACAACCTACCAGTCTGCTAGGTAGGGTGCTTGCTCACATACCTCCTGTAAGTGTACTAGGGTACGTGGAGCCCACAGAGCTCTTCCCCTCCCTGGCTGCCCGCGTTACTCACCAGGGGTCCAAAACTTACCCCCCCAGACAGGCAAAGTTCCCTGCTTGCTATTTCAGTCTTCACCCTTTTGCAGCCACAGTTTCCTGCAGGGTGAAGCACTATAGCCCAAAGCAGCCAATTTCTTCTTCTGGGTGAAGGCAACATCTGCCCCTGGTAGTCCTATGTTACCTACCAGGCAGGCCTTACTTACCCTAGTAGACCATGTTACCTACTAGGCTCACCTCACTTACCCTAGTAGACAATGTTACCTACTAGGCTCACCTCGAACAAACAATCAAACTTTTGCTTGGCCAACATAAGCCCCGCCTGCAAAACTGCCAAACATGTGGATCATCACTGTAGGGTTTGTTGCAACCTAGCAAGGGAGGAGAGTACAACCCTAAAAATTTGCATACAGGAAACTTGTATGATATCTGAGAGTCTAAGATGGCTTGGGAGCCAGGGGGGATGGTCACAGCAGAAGTTTCTAAGAGTGGAAGCCCTTCAGATGCAGGGCAGGCCATAGGAGAACACTTCATGTTGGACAAGTGGGTACAGTACTTTAGCGTGATTTTACTAGTGGGATACTCTAAGGCACACATCTTGAGGTGCTTTCCAGGAACTTTGACAGGCTCCTCAAAGATTGAAGGGACTTCAAACCCTAAAATGGAGAGGTAGCCTTCTTTTAAGTTGACAATCCCATTTTATTCCCTAAGGATTTGGGTACCAACTAGAAGATTGTAACTCTCATTCTCCAGGACCACAGCAGGCGCGGCTAGGAGTAGCTTGTCACACTTCAGAGGAAGAGCAGAGTATGCCCCTATAGCACAAGTCATGGACAATCCAGTTGTGTTCATAATACTGGTGGTAATTAAGGCCAGGGGCAAGTTTAAGCTTCTTGACAAGCTTCAAGGAGACAACATTAACAGGGGATCCCTTATCCAAGATGGCCTTAATCTTCACCTTTTGGATGGATATCTCCACACAAGTAGTAGTACAACCAAAGGGTGGGAGGACAGCCAGAATATCTTGGGCTTCTGCTAGCTCCTTGTCCCACTTCTTGATCATGCATCTCAGGCCGGGAAACTCCTTGTAGAAAGTCTGAAGAGGAAGCAAGACTGAAACATTCTTGAAAACAATATCAGCTACTTTTGCCGCTTCTTTGGAAGATTCTAAAAGTACAGGAAACCTCTTAGATTGTGTGAGGTAAGGGCAAGAGACAATCTTCTTGGCCTCAGACAGATGCTTGGCAATTGTTGTGGTTTTCCCAGAGCGTAGCTTGTAAGGAACTGCAACGGTTTCAGGAACTTCTAGAACTGAATATCCATAGGCATCAGAATCATCAATGTCTGAGTTTTCCATATCAGAGTCATCAGAAATATCATGAAACAGTAGCAAAAAGAGGTTTTTTGGTGTTGGCGGGCTCAGAGTCTGCTACAGACGGGGGAATTGGAGGATACTGGGAAGCATTGTCAACCAAGAGTGTCTCTGCATCTAGGTTTACTGTTCTTTTCCCACCTGCTCCTTGAGGTTAGCACCTTTAGCTAGAGAATTGGTAAATACTTGAGAGTGGTAACCTATCTGGCTGCAGTTATGGCAACCTTGATGTCTAGGAGGGTTCTGAGAGTTCATAATGAGGATGCATGGGCCACAGGAAGAAGAACCAGAGTTGGATGCAGCTTGATTCTTGCGTACGACATCTCCAGAGTGGGTCAAGTTGTCATGCCCTGCCCCAAAAACAGGAACTTTGATTTAATTATGCTTGTTTTTGCTTGATTATTTTTCCTCCTTTAATTTTAAAGAATTTGAATTTGAATTAAGAGTTAATATTTAAGTATTTTTAATCTAATTACCTTGTTTTTTACATTGATTTGCGTTTGAGTTGTTGTTGTTGTTGTCTTCAGCTTTTCCTTCTATTCAATATCTTTATATTTTCTACTGCAAATTTGGAGATTCTTAAATTCAAATTACCTTTTTGCAACTCCTGTTACATAGTTGCTTGCTCAGCCCCAGCTTATGTTGCTGATCTCCAGCTGCTTTCATGCTTCAGTTCCCCTTCTCCTCCAGGTTCTTGTTCCAAACTTCTCCAGTTGCTCCTTCTCTTGGCTTTTTCCCCTATGCCTATCATTTTCCCAACTGTCAAAGACTTTTCTATAAATAAAGAGCTTGTGAAGAGTAGGCTTTAAGCCAAACTTCTAAGTGATTTCTTACCTTCAATCTTTATCAAATTTTAACTTCAGATCTTAAATTTTAATAATTTCAATTTTTTATTAATTCATTCTAAGTTTTCTTCTTCTCTTTTCCCCCTTAGTTAAACACATGGAAGTTGTAAAACAACAAGCCTTATGCTTTTTGTATGCATTATTTTCCCTTAAAGAATCTTTTAATAGTTACATGTACCAGTTTTCTGATGAAGAGTATCCCAATATTAACATTCCTTTAGTTACTAATTGTTCACTATTAAATACCTTGTTTTATCTTCTTTGCTTAGGTTTCTTAAACTCTATCACTCCTATTACAACCCAGTATAATTTCTCAGCAGGATTCTGTAAAATTATATTATAGACAGTACCTACCTTTTTATACCTTCTGAATCTTAACCCTAACACGTTACACACTTTAGTTTATAACCTTACACCACTATGGACAAGACCTTACATAAGTGCATATCCTGCATCAATGTCTTTATGCTCTTCATTGAGGAGAGCATGGCCGTGTGAGCTTTAAAATAGAGGCACAGAAGTTGATTAACCTTGAGAGCTTGAGCGCAAGCCATGTAGGCCTCATGCACTGTCAGCTGTCTGCTAGCTACCAATTGCTGTCTTTCCATGTAGAATCTGTCTGCAAATTCATCCAGCGTCTCTTTAGGTTTGAAAGCAATGTGCATAAAAGAATCCTTCTTCACTTCCAAACTGAGGTCACTACCAAACTCATCAATCAAAAGCTGTTTCATCTCTTCCCAAGTCTCAATTTTGGGCAGCTCTGGCACCACCACCTCTTGACAGGCGGGGTGCAAGCAGGTTAAAATGTGCTCTTTCTTAACCTCATCAGAGGCCTGTCACGAGGCTGTTTTTTAGATGTCAATAATGCTGCAATGGTGGATGTTTTAGAGTCAAAGGCTTGTTTGAAGGTAGGTTTGGAGTGTGCTTTGGGAGTTGGATCACCATTGTTGCTATCAAGTACATTTATATGTGGGGAGAACTCAGCTTCAGATTTCAAAGGAGGCTGTTGTGCCCACAGATGGCAAACACTATCTTCAAGTGTAGTCAAAGTCTTGGAGGCGCAACCACCCATATTGTTGTCCAGGTCAGTCTGTTGTTTGATAATATCTAAGCGTTGACCATGTGTGATTACCACAGTAGAAATCTCAGCCAACTGGTAGGTCAGAGAAGGTCCCACTGAGAGGCAGGGGGAAAACCTGTTGTTTGCCAAATTGGTTAAGTCACTAATTTCTTAAACATCCTTGTCAAAGCTAGAGTGATCCTGCTTCAAGTGCTCCACCTCATTGGCTAGAGCAATTAACTCTTTGGCACATTGGATTTGGGGGCTCCCTGGCAGTCCAAGGCAGCAACCATCTCCGTTGACAACCTCAACTGGTCTAGAGGCAGTCACCACAATCTCACGCAGAGCAGAAACTTCTTGCTATAGCTCAGCAACTTGAGCAGTTAACACAAGTACCTGAGGGTCTGGCCGCAGCATGTCTGCTGGGCGCCCTTGGCTACAAGTAGACACACGTAATTCTTGAAAGGCATCCCATAGTTTCTGTTCTCTATCCATCAGATCATCAGATGTGGGAGAAGGAGAAACATCTGGCTTTGGCGTAGACAACTCATTCACTTGAGCTTGAAGTTTGGCAATGGTGGCAGCCATGATAGTACTCTCTTGATCAAATTCTTTATTGAGATTGCTAAGACCTCTAGTGGCGTGATCTGCTACTTGTTGTAATTGGTCAAAGGAATAGGTAATAAACACATTGAGTTGTTGCACAAGTTGTTTGAAGTCAGAGAGGTAGGCATTCAGGGTGGAGTCTACTTGAGTTTGCCAAGGCTGTTCTAATTGGTGAAACTGATGTAGACGTTCCCTGACGTACTCAGGGATGTACTGGTGCATTTTCTCTATAGAAGTAGCCAAGAGAGTCTGGGAAGTAATGGAGTTGCGTTGATTATTAGATACCAAGGAAAACAGGGAGTGGATCCACTGCTGTTAAGCAGCAAACTGATCCCAGTGATGAGTGACAGCGGCTTGAAGAGACAAAATCTCTTGGACGTGAAGCCCCAACACCATCTGATGATGGGCTAAATCAGGCTGCACAAAAATGACAATAGATGTTCAGCAGAACCAGCTGCTGAGAGGAGATGCTGTGGAAATTATGGAGCTACAATCAATTTTTAGTATTCTGCATGACTGAACTGAAGCTGGAGGCAAGGGATGGCCCCATCACAGGCTAACCCCAGGGCTACTGCCATGACTTGTTCCAAGTCAGGGGTACCCAAAGGGTAGGCCACTAGGCGGGGACCACTCCCAAGGTTCAGCACAGTAGGGACAAAAGGCGGGTTGATGATGTCTTCCTCAATAGGAGGACAGGTAATTTCAGGCAAAGTTGGCTCTTATATGGGAGGAGGCAAAGGTCCTGAAAACGTGGTTTTAAAAGGGGTAACCAAGGGGGTACAGCCTCTTTAGTGAGCATCATTTTGTTGTGATCTGAGGCGCAGCACAGAGTCACAACAGGAAATCATAACCTTAGAATTGGATTTTTACTAAGTCTCAGTTAATTGCAGGGAAGATTATTGGATTACCTTGTGGCCTGGAATGAATAATCTCTGCTAGTTGTGGCTATAGAGAGGCGCCAAAGTACTTGGAGACACAAAGACAAAAATTCAAATATAACTTGATTTTTATTGGTGAAAATAAAATGGAATATATAGTGGTTGACAATACCACAAAACAGTACCAGGACGGTAGGATCACTTGCCACAAGCATGAGTGGGGCAAGTGAATTGCGCAGAATCAGGAAACCAAACAATTGAATTTCCCAGTTCAGAAACAGACTCATTTTAAAGGTCAAAAGCAAAAGAGAGTGATTTATCCTTGAAATAACCCATCAAAAGCAAAATCAAAAACATTGTTAATAGCAGCATTCATGAAATTCCCCCAAGAGGGAGGATATGAAGACTAGGATAATAAATCTACTAATATATGGGAATGTTAAGTATCAGGTGTTAATTATAGCTATGTGGTATCTTATCTAAAACTAGGTGTCAATTTTATACTTCTGGGAAGTATAATAAAAGAAAAAGGGGAAGATTTAAGAAGATAATGATACTTTATTGGATATGAATAAAGAATAATATATAGTATCATGATAAGCCACATACTGTCCATGTACGTCATGGGGCTCATGGGGCTTATCTGAGTAATGTTTCTCTTGAGTCACAAGGCTTAATCAAGTTGTGTTTCATTTAGGACCTGGATTGAGTGATCCCTGTCATAATGGCTGAATAATAACAGTGCCACCAACTTAATGATTAGTTGGGAAACATTCAGTTAGTCACTTGGGGAATTAATTCCCCGAGAGTGAGTAATCAAAGATGCTGCAACATCTCCCCCTGGGGTGCTGGAAGTTGGAGCCTTGGGAATTTTCTTGAGAGTGTTGGGGATACAGGCTTGTTATTGATCCAGTTTGGCGTTGGAACAGAGAGCCTGGAGTTTTGTTGTGCTGTTCTTGCTTTGCACAGGCAGAGGCGGTTGTGGTGCATACGTTTCAATTCAGTCTGAGCTCCAATTCCTTTGATGAGGTAGGTGTTGTTGGGCTTCACCTTTATGACAATGCCTGGCCCTCATAACCCTGGATCCAACTTGTGTTGATTGTGGTTAACAAACCAGATTTTGTCCCCGACTTGGAACTTCTCTTGTTGCAATGGGATTGTTTCCCTTTTGACCATTTGGTGTTCCATTTCCTCTTGGTCCTTTATGGCTCTTAGTACATTGGGGTCACTGTCATCTGGCACCCTTTTGGGAAGAGGTAACTGTGGTCCTGCAGATTTACTAAAGAGCAGGCTTTTGTCCATAGACACGTTTATAAGGGCTTTTGTCCATATTATGATTAATTTTGTTCTAGAGACCATGAGCGCAGTTGGGACCATGTTGACCCAGGCCTTTGGATTGTTAGCAGATAACTTACTGAGGGCTTCTACAAGAGTGGTGTTTATTTGTTCTACACATCCATTTGCTTGAGGGTGATATGGGCTGGTAGTGATGTTTTTTATCCAATTCTTGGAAAGATAGATATTGGTGTCAATAGCCTTGAGTTAGGTGCCTCCATCTGTGATTAGAAGATCAGGTTTGCCAAACTTGGCTATGATTTCTTTCCCAATTAATTGTCTCAAATTGTTGCCCTTGTGTTCTTTAATTCTTGAGCCATGGGCCATCTGGTTGCATAGTTAATAGCTGTGATGATGTAATTCATGCCTTTTTTTGCCAGGCATTGGTCCCACAATATCCAGTGACCATACCTTGAAAAGATGTGTGATGGATACAGGTACTACTGACTTGAGTGGTGTTTTGGTTAGGGCTACTTCTCACAGACTTTGCATTGTTCCAGTATCTCTCTGATATCATCTAGCATGTTAAGCCATCATTAGTGTGTCTTGAGGTATTCAGTAAGTTCTTCTGTGGGTGTGTTAAAGTTCTCTATGATATCAGAGGATTTTGTCAATCTTTTGTGTTGACAGGACGTAAGGTACAGTGTCACCATTTGGAAGTATTCAGTGTAGTGTACCATATACATTTTTGAACAGATGCTTGTTCTTAAGGACCTTCTCTTGGATTTCCATTGATGTGTCAGGTGGGAACACATCCTGGAGATTCCCCATTATTAACATGGGCCAGTTGGGGTCACCATCAGCGCAGAAGACGTGTTTGCTGTATAGCCTTGACAGGGCATCTGCAGTAAGTATTTCTTTGCCTGGCTTATATTCAATCAGAATTGGGTATTTCTGTATGAGACTCATCCATTTGGCTTGTATCCCTGACAAGTGCTGTTACATTTTGAAGAATATCAGCAATTTGTGGTTAGTGAGTACCTTGAACCTTTGGGCTCCTTCCAGGTAGCATTGCCACTTCATGAGGCAGTGTATGATGGCTACCAATTCCTTGTTGTGTATGGGATATTTTTTTGCCATCAATCAACTTCCTGGATTCATATGCCACAGGAAGGAAGTCCTTTTCTGCTGTTTAGATACAGAGTACCCCTCCTATGGTGTAGTCATATGTGTTGGTTTCTAGTTCATAGACTCCTTCACAATTTGAGTATTAGAGGATAGGAGCAGTAACCATACATTCTTTTAGTTGACAGAAGTGCTGGTCTTGTAGTGGTGTCCAGACAAACTGGGTTGTTTTACCTGTAACGGCAGACAGGGGGGCTGTTAGGGCACCCCAGTCAGAGATGAACCTTCTCACATAAGCCACCATTCCAAAGAAGGAGAAAAGTTATCTCTTATTCCTTGGGGCTGGCATCTCAGTCATGGAATGTATTTTGTCTAGGTCTGGTTTGATTCTGTCCTTACTGATAATGTGACTGAGAAATGGGAGTTCAGCCAAGAAGAATTTGAACTTTGATAGTTTTGCAATTAGTTGATTTTCTTCAAGGGTGCAGAGGATCAGGCAGATGTCTTCCCAGTGTTGTTTCAGGTTTAACTGTAAATAATGATATTGTCCAGGTAGATAATTGCTTGTTTTCCAATGTGTTCCTTGAAAAATTTGTTGTGAAGGTCACAAAGGTACTGGGGGCATTTGTTACGCCAAAGTTGAAAGAACACATTCAAAGGATTTGTATTTAGTTCTAAATGTGGTCTTTGGAATGTCTTCATGTTTCACGCAAATTTGGTGGTAACCTGCTGTCAAATCAATTTTTGTGAAGATTTGGGACCCTCAAGGGTGTCAAAAAGGTCATCAATTATGGGCAGGGGATACTTGTTCTTAATTGTGACCTTTTTGAGTGCTCTGTAGTTGGTGACCAGGTGGAGTCCTCCATTTTTCTTTGCCACAAATAAAAAAGTAGCACTGAAAGGAAATTTTGATGGTTGTATGAGCCCTTTTTTGAGTGCTTTGTCAAGGTAAGATTTCAGGGTGTTTTCTTCTTATGGTGTGAGGCGGTAGATAGGTTGTGATTTAGGTACACTCCCTTTGAGGTCAATTTTGTTTTGTATGTTGCAGTCAGGAGGTAGTCCTGGCAGTGTTTCTTGGAAAACAGTGAGGAACTTGCTAACTAGCTGGTCTCGGATGTAGTTGTTATTACGTTGAGTCTCTGTATTTTTGAAGTGGATGACCTTGTATGTGCAGGTACTCCAATTAAGCTTGCTAGGGTTGGTTTCCTCTTATGTTTCAATGATTTTTACAAATACATGGTCCCTCATAAGCATATCAAGGTGAGTTAGATAAACATGGTGGTGTACTTCTCCTCTTTGAATGATGAGGGTAGCACTGTCCCAGTCAATTTGAGGCTTGGTCTTTCTCATCCAGTCCAGGCCAAGTATAACATCATACTTGAGGATTGGTATGATTGGACCGCTGAGTGTGGTTTTTACGTCTCCAATTTGGGCACTGAAAGGTTTTGCCTCTTGAGTGATTGGTGTGCTTCTGCTGTCTGCCATGATAACCTTTCTGATATTACTTTGAGTGGTTGGTAGTCTCATTAGGTTGGCAATTTTTTTGTCAATTAGGTATTGGTCTGCTCCAGTGTCAAATAGTGTGGTGCCCTGATTTCTTCAAAAACAGAAAGTATAAGTGAGGAGTTTAATTCCAGTTGGACAGCAAACAGTAGAGGGTTGCTGGAGGGTACTTGGATCATGGTGATTGAATTCACATCCTGGTCCCTGTAAAAGTCTTGTAGGTTATGGGAAGGCAGCTTGCCTAAGCACTCCCCTGAGCTTTCTCTCCTCATTGGTGTCTTTGGTGCTTGCCTGGTTGGCTTTTGCAGTGTGATTCCCAGTTCAAGAATGGGTGTTGTTGACTCAATTGTTTTGCTTGTTGGGATGAGGATCCTTCTTGGTTGCATGTAGATTGTCAGATTTTGGGCCGCGTGTTTGCCTACCAAGAATACTTCCTCAAGGTTCTTGCAGCAGGTCATATCAAACTGGTGTCTAATGTGCATGGGAAGGTCATTGTAGAAGTCCAAGTTAGCCCAGGTTCATCAAAGTTGATGGTGTTGGGTGTGCAGTCACATAAGTCTTTGTATGCTGCAATGTACTTCTCAATTGTTCCTGTCCTCTTGAAGGTTTGAAGTTCTGTCAAGATTACTACGTTGGAATCCTTCATGGAGAACTTTTTGAGGAATGTGCTCTTGAATAGCACCCAGTCTCCCTTTTGTTTGGGGTGTTGGGCTATCCATATGCTTGCAAAACGTGATGCAGTTCCTGTAACACAAAGGGAGATCTCACTGACCCAGAGTCAGTGGGGATATTCTACTTGTTCAAATTTGCTTTCTTTACTATTGATCCAGAGAAAGGCGCTTTCTTGGTGTAGTCCCACAAAGGCGCCAATTTCAGCTGTACACAGGCGTTGGAATACAATATTGGGTATCTCAGGCTGCTATGGTGCTGTTGTGGTTGGCGTGGTGGGTAACAGTCTGCAGGCTTTGAGAGTGTTGTATTGTTCATTGGGTACAAGGACATTGTTGTAGATAATAAAACCTGTGGGAATGTATTGTCCTTCTTTGTAGTCTCTCCAGTTGTTAGAGAGTACCATTGCTTGGGGATTTTTCTTAGGAGGAACTTTTCCTTTGATCCTGGTAGATATGGATAACCTACCTGTGCTACCACTGTCAAGTTTATACTTCTGGGAAGTATAATAAACAGAAAAAGGGGAAGATTTAAGAAGAGAATGGTACTTTATTGGATATGAATATAGAATAATATATAGTATCATGATAAGCCACATACTTGTCATGAATGACATTTCAATACTTGTATTGAAAACCCAAGAGTCAAACCCCAGTTCCCTGAAGGCAGATCAAACCCTCCAGGACAGAACAAGACCCACCAATCCATTAAATCACAGGCTCAAATTGTTAAATTACCCCGCAACCTGCTGGCCTGCTACAGAGAATTCCCTTAATAGATGCCAGTCTGCCACCAAACTGGTGCCAATGAAGACCCATACCTGCAAAGGAGATGTAACCTGGATAAAAGAGGTTGGGGAAGGACCTACTGCCAACCTGTCCAACACTGATACTGGAGTTTTGAAACCAACATTGGAAACCCTGGAATCAAACCCTGACACTCCAAAGACTACTGAAGTCACACAAAGTGGACAGGAGACTTCCCACTTGTTAAATTGCAAACCCGAGTTAACGAGTTACTCTGAGACCTGCCAGTCTCCCAAGGACAATTCCCCAAATGATCACCAGATTGATGCCAACCTTGAGCCACTAAAGATCCAAACCTATACAGAGGTTGCAGCTTGCCTTAAGGAGGTTAAAACAAAACCTATTTTTAAATCTGCCAATGACTACCAGCAACTACCAGCCTTCCGTCCAGAAGGGGTAGTACAATTGAACTACTCAAGTGACATAGTGAAAAGTGGTGGCGGAACAAGGCATTGCCACTTCTATTTGCCAGAGCAGGCACAATCTGTATCTGCCGCCCTCAAGACTCCAAGCCAAGATCCATGCCCGCCAGTGCCTTGTCTGCAAACCTGAACCCTGCAAAAATTGAAGAAGCAAAGTCCCATGGTATAAAAACCCCGGCAGTATGGTGATGACCACATTGTTATTTTTGATAATAAAGTTT
Source organism: Entomophthora muscae (assembly GCA_014839935.2). NCBI lineage: Eukaryota > Fungi > Entomophthoromycota > Entomophthoromycetes > Entomophthorales > Entomophthoraceae > Entomophthora > Entomophthora muscae. The sequence goes on from QTSX02005034.1 coordinate 378,487, forward strand.
TATGAACCTTTGGTTCAAAAAAATCTTACCCTATCTAGTCTTAGTGATTTTCCATCTTAATTCCGGTCAAGTAGACTACCAGGCCGCCGCCCCCCCAGAGACCAACCTGCCAAACTGCCCCAGGCATTATACTGTCCCCTGGGATCCCTCTTTGGACCTGTGCACTTTACTGAATACCCCCCAACCCAGCCTATTCCAAGTACAGCTTGGAAATCATTCTAACTTCCAACCCCTTGGCAAGGACTAGAAGTACTGACTACGTAGGACACAAAGGAAAAAAGATCAAGATACCACCCTTATTGTTCAACAACAAGTACAACTACCTACCAGCGTACTTTGTTCACATGACTCCTCCCTTAACCCCTAGACCAGGCCGCCCACTGGAACCCCCTGCTGCTGCCAAGACCACCTCTACCCAACTGTTTGGAGTACTTTATATTACTTTGACAGGGTTGGTGGATTCCATGGTCCCCAACTCCAGACCCTGGTCCTTTCTCGGGCAATCTGCCTCTTACATTATCAAGTTAGCACCCATTCTATGGTGGGCCTTACCCACTGGCTTGGCCGCACCTCACCCCAAGCCGCCCAATGCCTCTGCCTATGACTGGCTCCCTGACATTATGACAATCTTTTACAAACACAGTAACCTGGGACCTAAGATGTTGTTAACACTTGGGGCAACTTGTATGCTTTTTTTGTGATAATCACTTATTACACCCATAAGGAAATTACCTCCCTGATACTCTCATGGATGAAGAACTAACCCTCCAAAGAATTGAAAGACCCTGCACCTGGTGCAGAACCCCAGAACCCAGCCACGTCACAGGTGCAGAATGTGATAGTGAACCAGACCACAACCAAGGTGGATATGCCCTAGATGGGCAAACTCACCTTATAAGAAGCTTGCTGAGCCATGCCAGTCCTCTGCCTCCACTTCCAAACCAACGCCTACCCCAGTGACACTGAGAAAGTCTTGGGGGTGGCTACCATGCTATCAGGAGACGCACTAGATTGATTTGGGAAAGTCACTGCCAAAGATGTTGAGTTTTGCCTGGACTATTCAAAATTTGAGGCCAAATTCATGAGCACTGGCAATGACTAAGACACCAGATACTATGCGCTGAACTTAATGTTAGAGATCCAACAAGCAAACTGCCCTATCCAAGCCTATATTGATGAGTTCCTTAAACTTAAGACGTGCACCCAACTTGAAGATGAACTATCTGCCATTATCTTCAGAAAAGGAGTTAACTTGGCCATGAGAGACCTGTTGAAGCACCACCTGCCTACACTGAGCCTGGAGGAACTACTACCTCTATGCAAAGGCCTGAGTCTAAACCAAGAAGGACAGAACTTTTACCCTGCCTGAGCCAGCAGGGCCATGACACCCAATCAACCAGGAATATCCCCTGACAAGATATACCGCCACTATTGAGATGGGTTGTGTTTCTAATGCCATGAGGCCAGACACCTAACCAGAGCATGCCCTAAGAAGAATACACCTCCTGTATCCTTGGCACAAATAAACACCTCTTTTCAATCTTATAAATTTATCCAAGTGACCATAGACTGTGTGGGAATCAAGCGCCAGATTGAGGCCTTTATTGACACAGGAGCTGATGAAAGCTTCATTGATGCCAACCTGGAAAAAGAATTAGGATTAACAGCTTCAGAGCGCAGCCTACAAGTAACCATTGGAAACAGTTCCCTGGACACTGGTTATAAGTGTGAACAGGAACTTCCTTTGATAATTGGACATATCATGTATCCAACCCCCTTGATCCTCTTGCCGGGACTGCCACATCCTCTAGTACTGGGAGACTCATGGTTGGACAGACATGGCCTGATTCTAAACTACTGTGAGCAGACCGCCACCTTGGGACAACCTGAGTCTTGTGATATTGTTCCATTCTGTATAAGCCATGGCAGAGCACCAAACAACAGACTCTTAACTATAAAGATGGAACCCAGCGTTGGGACACTACCCACCGCCTTGCAGAAGTGGGGCCATGTATTTAGCAAAGAAGAGGCCACAAAACTACCCAGTCGCTCAATCTACAACCACACTATAGAACTGCTACCAGGTACCCAACCACATTACAGCCCCATCTATAGTTGCAACCACCATGAGCAAGTGGCCTTGAAAGCTTACCTGGAGGATATGGCAAAAAAGGGTTTCATCTGAGTGTCAAAAGCACCCTGCTTGTCACCCATGCTGTTTGTAAGGAAAAAGGATGGCAGAATGCGTCCATGCATAATATACCAGAAACTGAACAACATTACAGTGAAGAACCGCTACCCCATCCCTAATGCTGATGACCTTTGTGATGTACTGACTGGAGCCCAGGTGTACTCAAAAATTGACCTTTGTGATGCCTTCAACCAGATCTTAATCAAAGATGGAGACAAATACAAGACAGCTTTCAAAATCAGATATGGGTTGTACGAGTACCTAGTAATATCATTTGGTCTCTGCAACGCCCCCAGCACTTTCCAAAGGATGATCAACACTGTCCTAGGGGAATATCTTGACCACTTTTGTGTTGCATACTTAGACAACATCCTCATCTACAGCAAGAATCACAAGGAACACCTGCGCCACCTGGACCTTATACTAGGGAAACTCTCCCAAGCAAACTTACATGCCAAGCTTAAGAAATATGATTTCTTCCAGTCTGAGGTTAAATTCCTGGGATATGTAGTGAAGACCGGTGGATTTGCAATGGCACAGGACAAAGTAGAAGCAATAACGTCTTGGCTGATGCCCAAATGTAGGAAAGATGTGAAAAGTTTTTTGGGCCTGGCAAATTATTGCAGGGATTTCATCCAAAGAAATTCACATCACCCTGCCCCTGACCTGCCTGTGCTCTGACAAGGTCACCTTTGTCTGGACTCTGGATTGCACCACTGCCTTTGAGACCCTGAAGCTTGCCTTCACATCTGCCCCCATTCTGGCCATGCCCAACCCGTCCAAGCCATTCATACTGGAAACCAACACATCTGACTTTGTGGTGGGTGGGGTCCTTCTTCAGGAAGGAGGGGATAGTATGCTACATCCTTTAGCATAATACTCCAAGAAGATGCTGCCTGCCAAAGGAAACTACCCAATCTACAACAAGGAGATGCTTGCTATAATGAAGACCTTGAAACATTGGCACCAATACCTATGTGGCGCTGAATTCCCAGTAAAGGTCCTAACTGACCACAAGAACTTGGTTTATTTCTTTAAACCCAGACATATGAACCAAAGACAGGCCAGATGGGCCTTGGAACTGGCCAACTACACCTTGATTATTGACTACAAGCCTGGGAAGGTGAACATGGTACCTGATGCCCTGAGTAAAAGAGCTGATCTGACCCCTTCCTTGGCAGAAACCAAGGACCACAACACACATGTACTCCTTGACCCTACAAGCCTAGGTATCCAATTGATGTACCTGAATATCATGGCCCACAAACCTGATATAATTGAAGCACAGAAATTAGACAAGTATTCAGCGGAACTCATTGCCAACTTGACCTCAGACCCAGAGAGCCGCCACCACAAGAAAGGATTTTTACTGAAAGGATCCACCCTACTATTACACAACCAGATCTATGTACCAGAAGATAAAACAAGGACCAAAGTACTCATTGATTACCATGACTCAGAGATGGCCAGCCACCCTGGCAGACTCAAGACTCAAGATACTCTGAGGAATTAAGAAGAATTACGCTTGGCCCCAACTGGACAAAGAAGTGGCTGCCTACATTAAAGGCTGTGAGACATGTGAAAGAACCAAAACCCGTAGATCCAAACCCAAAGGCCTGCTAAGACCACTAGACATACCAGTAAAACCCTGGCAGTCCGTTTCAATGGATTATATTGTAGAACTTCCCCCTTCTAATTTGTTCAATACAATCCTAGTCATGGTGGATAGATTCACTAAAATATCCTATTTTGTCCTACCACCATCCACTGCACTGCCGCAGAGACAGTTAGACATTTCCATGACCGAATTCTAACTCAACACGGCACTCTGGCAGAAATCATCACTGATAGAGGACCACAATTCACCTCCAACTACTGGACTCAGGTGATGAAGGACTTGGGGGTAAAGAGCTGTGTATCAACCTCCTACCACCCACAGACCAATGACCAGACTGAACAAGTGAACCAAATACTTGAACAATACCTACAATGCTACACCAACGCCAACCAAGATAACTGGGCTGAGATGCTACCCATGGCACAGTACATCTACAACAGCAAAGCTCACGCATCTACTGGAATGTCCCCTTTCAAAGCCAACTACGGGTTTGATCCCTCATGGGACCCTAGCATTGGAAACAAGGAAACCAATCTATCTGGACGCTCCTGGATTGAACAGATCCACAACACCCAAACTATATGCCTAGCAACCCTTAAACAAGCAGTACAGACATACAAGGCCTTTGCTGATCAAAAGTGAACCCCTGGTAAACCCCTCCAATTTGGAGACAAGGTCTTTTTGGACTCCTGTAACGTGCCTCTGCATGTGCCTTGCAGAAAATTAGCTCACAAAAGAAGCAGGCCACACAATATTGCCAAGCTCATTGGAGAAGTTGCCTTCAAGTTAGACTTACCCCCCACGTGGAAGATCCATAACGTGTTCTACTATGCCTTGCTGTTCAAAAAAGACAGAAACTCTCTTCCCCACCAGAAGATCAAGTCTAGTCCCTGCCAATTCATAAGGACCACTCAAATGAGTACAAAGTTGAGTACATCCACAGCAACCAAGTCCACTATAAGACCCCCCAGTACTAAGTCAAGTGGGTAGGCTACCCCCCAGAAGAAAGCACCTGGGAACCCTTGAGCAACCTAACCAATGCTAAAAAGGACATCCAACAATACCTTGGGAAGAAGGCCCTGAAAGGGGGACTTTGGGGGGAAGAAGGGGATGATGTTAGGAATGATAATTTGGATGCTTCTAAATCTCAAAATACAGAACCAGAGTTGAACCCTGGACAAAAACCTTTGCGGACCGCCAGACTCATAGGCCGGGAACGCAATAATCCACTACTAATTGATGAAGTTGCTGCCAGCCTGCCAGGACTCAAACCCTTAGCTGTCTTGCAGGATTCTGCAAACAAACCGCCAGTGCAAGATGCCAAGAATTTCCCTGAGGTGCCAACGCCTGACCCTGGCAGTTTTCTTGGTGAAATACACAATTTTCTCCATGAGAGTTACTCCAAACTTCCCTAAAGTCCTGGGGTAGGCACTGAACCCAAAGAGGCACCCAATACCCAAATTGACAAACAGAAGGATTCAAAGTCTTCTCATCCCAAAGCAGCCAGTGACAGACTGTCAGTGCCAAGTGCCACACTGCCATCTGAGACTCCTGATGCTAACCTGCCCAAGCCCAGAAAACCCAAACAGGTAATGAAGCCTGGCAGTGTGGTATAAATACCTGCCAGGCTGATATCAATCCCCATCATCATTTTTAAATAAAGGTTATGAGATATTGGTTTCCCCAATTATTGCTGTATTTTATTCTTGTCATCTTCCATTTAACTCAAAGATCATCTGACCCCCCTGCCAGCCTGCCAGCTATGTAATGCCTGCCAGGTGCTCTCTTTGGTCCTGTCCATTTCACAGAGTACCCCTTAGATCCTGAGTACAAGGACTATACTGCAAACAACATACTAACCCAGGATCCCTTAGCCAGAACTACAGAGTTAACCAGATACAACTGAGAAGGCCCTTGGTATGTTACCAAACCCTGCCTGTTCAGAGATAAATACAACTTCCTTCCCGCCTACCAAATGGACATGAAGCCATACATCATCCCCAAACCAATGCCTGCCTCCGCTGCCAAGCTCCCACTGGACCATATCAACAAGCCTTTTGGAACTGTATATATTACTCTCACAGGAGTAATAGATACCATTGTCCCTGCTGCCGGTCTGTGGTTGTGGGTGGGCAAGTTGAAGTCCTACCTCATTAAGTTAGCACCAATCCTTTGGTGGGCCCTGTCTACCCAGTCTGCAACCTGCCAGTTCCCAAACACTAGCGAGCCAGACAATCAGGATTGGTTCCCTGACAGGGACCCACTTGACAGGGAACAAGTTCCCTAGCTGGTGGACCAAAGCCCCTAAGTTGAGCCCTGCAATTACTGATTTAATAGGTCCTGTAATCATGGCAAGATGGCCCAAATAATCAAATAAGCAAATCTACCCATCATTGAGCTAAACTGACCCAATAGATAATACCCTACCAGGTATGTCAACAGGTAGAAAGATGTGTTAGGTCTAACCAGAGAGGGTTCTACTGGAGGAGGAGGAGGAGTGTTGCAACCATAATGGAACTTTCTTCCCCAGTGGCTGGAGGGATACTTCAACCACCCGTTGGCCAGAGATTCCTTCTGGTGGGCATCATTGGGAGAGGAGTTATGCCAGTCAGTGGTGGGGGTAGGGCTTTCAAGACCTAATACAACTGTAAGCAGGAGGACTAGAAACCAGAACATGAATAAGATTCCTTTCATGGTTTCAAATGAGAGATCAAAAGATAAGTGTGGGCAGGAGTAGAGTAATATAAGTCTTTATTGTTGGAACAAGTAGAATTGATAAGGGTGGGCAACTTAAATAGCTTCAAAATGAAGGCTGGCACATTTAAGTGGTTATTGGGAAAATGAGAGGGATTTTCCATGGATTTTCAATAAAATATGGCTAGAAACTAATACATGTGTCAAGTGTGCATCAATTTGTGGCTTAATAATATATATAATTACATAGCTACAGGAAGAAACCATGAAACTGCCACAAGATTGGAAGCAATTAAGCAGTTAACAAGCTTAATATCAGGGCAGATCAAGTACAGAGCCATATTAACATATAGAACCAGTGGATTTGAGAGTGGCAGAGTGACTCAAGGCAGCCAATCAGGCTTCAAGCGTATATTGAGGTGTTTTAAATGGTTATTTAAGATTTCCGGAGCAAAATCAAAGTCAGAAATGAAGTTCAAATGAAAGGAATCAATATAAACAGGTAATATAAAATCATCCATAGAATATACACTCCTGTTTGACTTGTCTGTAGTGTTCTGGGTTCAATCCCTGTCCAGGTTAATGTTCAATGTATTAGTAGTGTCTAGACTCTGATTGCTGGTTCTTTTCACTTTGGAATCTTGTATGAAATTACCCAAATAATTGATGTAGGTAGGGAATAAATCCTTGACAGAGAGTGAATAAAAGCCAATTTTGACCCCTATACATATTTCTGAGATACAGTTTCCCTTACTAGAGAATGACAACCCCTTCCAGCTGGTCCCTGGCTATGACCCAGGACACACTTTGGGGACTGGTGGACAGGAACCCCACAGTACTCCATTAAGTGGACAAGGACAAAGGGAACACCTGGAGGATGGGAATCATCAGGCAGAGGGGTAGCAGGGCAGAGGATCTTGTACTTATTTGATAGATGGCAAAGACAAAATAAGGCAGTAGCTGTGTAAGCCAAAATATCATAACCTTTATCCAAAAATGGCAATAAGTTTGGAGCAGGGGTCCTTTGGTCTATATAGCACCTCACTTCCAAACTTAATATTTTCTATGGGGGTTCACCAGGGCATTGTGAAAGGTGGGCCCAGGGGATCTGGGTGCTTGGGTTCAAAGGCAGCAAAATGGCACCCGGGCTGGGAGTTCTTTCATTGGTCAGAGATCTTGAATTGGTTACTTGATTATCTTTATCTATAGTTGTGGTCATGGGACCAGGCCGCAGGCCTGTGCCTCTTTCCTGAGACAGCTCTTTATTGGCCACTATTATAGACTTTAAGCTCATGAAGCTAACGGTAGGAATTTTGTTGCCTCCATTAGGCGCCTTGATTATTTCTCTATTTGGGGCAATGATTCCTTTGATCTGGCTTGTTTCACCATTTGGGCCATCATTATTGGCCTCAGCTTGAGGTGGTTTGACCCCAGGGAAACAGGGGCAGGCAGCCCCTTAGTCCCCAGGCCTGGCAGCCTGCAGAGATTTAGTTTCAGGGTTCAAATCCTATCCTTTGTCCTGGGTTTAAAGGGTGAAAGAATTGTCAATCCTGACAATGAACCTTTGGTTCAAACAAATCCTACCTTATCTAGTTCTGTGATCTTTCATCTTGACTCTGTCTAGGTAGACAACTAGGCAACCTCCCAGGCTAGAGACCAACCCTCTAAACTTCCCTTGGCACTGTACTGTTCCCCTGGAGCACCCTTTGGACCTTTACATTTCACCAAATACCAGCCAAACCCAGCCTACTATGAGTTCAAGTTGGAAAACATACTCATTGCTGACCCTTGGCAAGGACTAGAGATACTAAAACTATAGGTTGCAAAGGAAATTGGTACGTGAGGCCACCAAGATTGTTCAAAGAAAAGTACAATTATCTGCCTGCCTACTTTTTCCCCATGACTCCTCCCTCAACACTGCAACCAGACCTCCCAATGAAAACTACCACCATTAACAAGACCACATCCACCCAGCTGTTTGGAGTACTCTCATATTACTTTGACAGGATTGGTGGACTCTATGGTGCCCAACTCTGGGCCCTGGTCTTTACTTGAATGTTCCTTATCTTACATTATCAATTTAGCACCCATCTTATGGTGGGCATTACCCACTGTCTTGGTGGCACCCTGTCCTGAGTCACCCAATGCCTCTACCTATGCCTTTTTTCCTGACACTGAAGTAAATTATACCAAAAGCACACCCAATATACTGATTGACACTGCAAGAAGACAACACATTAAAAGAATATTTGGATGAAGCCCTGTAAAAGGAGCTCATTTGACAATCAAAGTCTCCCTTTGGTGCAGAAGTCTTCTTTGTAGCTAAGAAAGAAAATTATTGCGTCTTTTCACCAGTTACAGAGCTCTTAATGAGGTCACAAATTAGAACAGGTATCCCCTGCCACTTATTGAAATCCTCTTTGATGCTTTGGAGGATCACTGTTCTTCACAAAATTTGAATTAACAGCAGGATACCATCAAATATGTGTTAAGCCTGAAGACACCACAAGGGCAGCATTAAGAACCAAATACAGATCATTCAAATGTGTATTCCTCAAGTTTGGTATGACAAATACTCCCAGTACCTTTTTGACCTTAATGAACAAAGTGTTCAAGGACCACATCAAAAAAACCAGTCTACTTAGATGATATAATCATCTACAGCCCCAACAGAGAACAAAATTAGAAAAGTGTCTTTATGGTAATCAACACACTCAAAGACAATCAACTAGTAGTCAAGACTTCCAATTGTGAATTCTTCTCAAACAAACTCCCATTCCTAGGCCACATTATTAGTAAAGATGGGATCAAGCCTGACCTGGAAAAGGTAAAGGCCATAACAGATGTTCCAGCACCACATAACAAGAGTGAGCTTCATACATTCTTAGACATAGTAGCCTATGTTGGGAGATTCATCCCTGACTTGAGCACCTTGACTGCCTGCTTATCTGCAATCACAGACAAGACAACCAAATTTTTATGGACACCGTTGAGAGATTAACACTTTTGGCAATTCGAAGAATATATGTTCACTGCTTCTATTTTGCAACACCCAAATTGTGAAGGAGTGTGCAAGCTAGAAACTGATGCCTCTGATTACACAATAGGAGGAGTACTCCAAATTCAAACTGCAGAAAAGGACTTCTGCTCTGAAGCATATGAATCAAGAAAGCTGTCTGTTGGTGAGCAAAGATATCCAATACATGACAAAGAATTGTTAGCTATTGTCCACTGTTTAATGAAGTGGCAATGCTACCTGGAAGGTGCAAATATATTCAAAGTGCTAACCAACAACAAGCCACTGTTATTCTTTAAAACACAGCAAAATTGATCTAGACAACAAGTTGAATTAATGAACCTCATACAAAGGTATTCAATGATAATTTAATATAAACCAGGCAAAAAATGCTTACTGCAGATGCCCTATCAAGGCTATACTGTAAACATCTCCTATGGACTGATGGAGACCTCAAATGGCCCATGTTAATAATGGGGAATCTCCAAGAGGGGTTCCCACCTGGTACACCAATGGACATCCAAGATAAAGTTCAAGAACAAACATCTGTTCAAAAACGTATACAGCATTCTACACCACATATTATCAAGCAGTGATACAGTACCCTATGTGCTGTCAACATAAAAGATTAAAACAATTCTTTTCTACCACAGAGATCTGGGTCAAACACATATCAGGAATCTTCATTAATACCTCAAGGCACAAACTGGTAGCCCAACATGCTGGAAGACATCAGAGAGGTGCTTAAACAATGTGAAGTATGTGAAAAGTATGCCTGCTCCAAGACACCCCCCAAATCAGCAATACCAGTATCCATTACCCAACCATTAAAAGTATGGGCACTGGACATTGTGGGACCCATGTCCAGAGACAAAAAAACTAAATTACTACAGCCATTGACTATGAAAATAGATGTCCCATAGAAAAAGTCACAAAAAAAACACAAAGGAAATGATTTAAGACAATTTATTGGCAAATAGCTTTTTGTGAATTCAAACTCACTAGGAGTTACAATTGGCCTAGTAAATGATGGTTTTCAGGAGGACTCATAAAAAAATTTTAGCTTTTGCTTTCAACTTGTTGAGTTCTCTTTACCCAAATATGAGTCATCAGAAATAACTGAGCCTTCTGGATCCCTATCAGCTTCTTGCCACTTGGGGTACCTCCACTTAGGCTATTAGGATCAAACCTTTGGGTATAAATTTGAATCACTTTCCTTTAATAAGATAAGTCATTTTTGCTCATTAATTTTGAAATTGAATCTTCAGTGCTCATCTTCTATTCACTAGGAAGATATCTATTAATTATACTCAGATCAAACAAGCTTAAAGCCAGAACCACAAGTATTCTGTATTTAAGACTTTTGCCCAAGTTATTTATTATGTTAAATAATAAAGCAAAACTCAACAGAGATCATAGCCAAGTTTGGGAAACCCAAACTCCTAATCACATACAGAATAACATAACTCACTGCCATAAATACCAACATCTACCTTGCTGAAAACATAATAGAACGCCAGTTTCCTGCCCTTATCACCCACAAGCAAATGGAATACTGGAAATATTGAACATTTTCCTGGTAGAAGCACTCAGTAAAATTTTCTTCCAACAACTCAAAACTTTGGGATGACATGCTCTCAACAGCGCTAAAGGTATGTTGAACATGATTCAATCAAAATACAGGCAAAAACCTGTATGAACTTGTCTACAGACATAAACCCAACATTGTCAGTACTAGGTTAGGACTTAAATTATTCTTAACTAATAAAGTACCAACTGACAATGTCCCTGATGTAAAACACACCAAGAAGGGCCAAAAGACTAAAGAAAAGGAAAGAGTTCAAGAGAAACAGTCCATATCCAACAGGAACAGCTTCAAGTTGGGGACAAGATTTTGGTTGTCAACCACAATTTACACAAGTTGTAACCAGGGCTAAGAGCAACAGGAATTTTTATGAAGGTCAAGTCTAATAATAGTTATATCATCAAATAAATTGGCGCTTGTACTGAGCTAAAACACATGTTCATGACCAACTCCATTTATTTAAGGTAAGTACTGCACAATGCAACTCACAACTACCTGTATCCAACTCAAAACTGGATTGATATCAAACCCAAATCCTTGACACTCTCAAGAAAATTTTAAGGCTCTGCCTTCCAGTACCCCAGGAGGAGATGTTGCAACATCTTCAATTACTCCCTCTTGGGAAAGTAATTACTTGAGTGATTCCCTGACTAATCATTAAATTGGTGGCATTCTTATCAATTGTCCATCTAATATGAGGGCCAAACCTTTTGAGTTCTAAGAAGAACATTACCTGGACAAGCCCCATGACTACCATGATGTACATGGACAGTAAATGGCTTCTAATGATACTATATAATACTCTAAAACTCATACCAATGTTGCAACATATTCATTAACTCCCTCTCAGGGAATTAACACCCCAATTAGTTCACCAAATGAATTTCTAAGTAGCTCACCAACTAATCATTAAGTTGGTGGCACTGTTATTGTTCAGCCATCTATCACAGGGACCAAACATCCAGATTCTAAAAGGAACACAACTTAGTTAAGCCTCATGACTTAAGAGAAACATTACTCAGATAAGCCCCATGATGTACATGAACAGTATGTGGCTTCCCATGATACTATATAATACTTTATATTAATATCAAATAAAGTATCATTCTCTTCTTAATTTCCCCTTATATCTTGTTTATTATACTTCCCAGAAGTATATACTTGACAGTGGTAGCACAGGTAGGTTATCCACACCTACGCAACTATAAGGAAAATTCCTTCCAAGAAAAAGAACCAGAAGATGGCCCTGTCTGTAGGTTGGAGAGACAACAAAGAGGGACAAGACATCCCCACAGGATACACTATCTGCAACAATGTCCATGTCCCCACCAAACAATACAACATCCTCCACACTCACAGACTCTTAAACCGCCCACAACTTTTGCAGGTCTACAGGTGCCCAAGATACCCAGTATTGTCTTTCAACGCCTACGTACCTCAGGAAATGGGGCCTTTGCAGTGTTATGCCAAGAAAACGCCTTGCTCTGGATCAACAGTACAGAAAGCAAATTTGAACAAGTAGAATATCCCCGCTAACTCTGGGTCAGTGAGATCTCCCTTTGTGACATGGGAACCGCATCACATTTTGTAAGTGGGTGGCTAGCACAGCACCCTGGCCAGAAAAAAAAACTAGAATATGTTCCAAACTGCCTTCCTTGAAAAATTCTCCATGAAATATTCTGATGTTGTGTTCATGAATGAACTCAGAACATTCAAAATGACAGGAAAAATTGAGGAATACATTGCTGCATATGAAGACCTACATGACTGTGCTCCCAACACCATCAACTTTGATGAACCTGGAACATGTTTGAAATTCTACAATTGCCTCCCCAAACATATTAGACGTCAGTTGGACATGACCTGCTATAAGAACCTTTAAGAAGTATTTTTGGAAGGCAAACATGCGGCCCAAAAATATGATAATATACGCGCAACCAACAAGCGCAAAGAGAATCCTTCAGCCAAGAAGGATCCTTGACCCAATAAGCAAGGCAACAACACCCATCCTTGAACTGGGAATCAAACTGCACAAGCCAACCAGGAAAGCACCAAAGAAACCAACAAGGAGGGAAAAGCTCAGGGGAGTGCTTAGCCAAGCCGCCCTCCCCCAACCTACAAGACTTGTACAGGGATCAGGATGTGGATTCAATCACCATGATCCAAGTACCCTCCAGCAACCCTCTACTGTTTGCCGCCCAAACTGGAAATAAACTACTCACTTATCCTTTCTGTTTTTAAAGATATCAAGGCACCACACTATTTGACACTGGAGCAGACCAATAGCTAATTGACAATAAATTTACCAACTTCATGAGACTACCAACCACTCAAAGCAATATCAGGAAGTTTATCATGGCAGACAGCAGAAGCACACCAGTCACTCAAGAGGCAAAACCTTTCCGGGCCCAAATTGGAGACATACAAATCACACACAGCAACCCAATCATACCAATCACCAAGTATGACATTATACTTGGCCTGGACTGGATGAGAAAGACCAAGCCTCAAATTGACTGGACAGTGCTACCCTCATCATTCAAAGAGGAGAAGTACACCACCATGTTTATCTAACTCACCTTGATATGCTTATGAGGGACCATGTATTTGTAAAAATCATTGAAACATAAGAGGAAACCAACCCTAACAAGAGCAATTGGAGTACCTGCACATACAAGGACATCCACTTCAAAAATACAGAGACTCAGCGTAATAACAACTACATCCAAGACCAGCTAGTTAGCAAGTTCCTCACTGTTTTCCAAGAAACACTGCCAGGACTACCTCCTGACTGCAACATACAAAACAAAATTGACCTCAAAGGGAGTGTACCTAAAGCACAACCTATCTACCGCCTCACACCATAAGAAGAAAACACCCTAAAGTCTTACCTTGACAAAGCACTTAAAAAAAGGCTCATACAACCATCAAAATTGCCTTTCAGTGCTACTTTTTTATTTGTGGCAAAGAAAAATGGAGGACTCCACCTGGTCACCAACTACAGAGCACTCAAAAAGGTCACAATTAAGAACAGGTATCCCCTGCCCATAATTGATGACCTTTTTGACACCCTTGGGGGTCCCAAATCTTCACAAAAATTGATTTGACAGCAGGTTACCACCAAATTTGCGTGAAATATGAAGACATTCCAAAGACCACATTTAGAACTAAATACAAATCCTTTGAATGTGTTCTTTCAACTTTGGCATAACAAATGCCCCCAGTACCTTTGTGACCTTCACAACAAATTTTTCAAGAAACACATTGGAAAACAAGCAATTATCTACCTGGACAACATCATTATTTACAGTTTAACCTGAAACAACACTAGGAAGACGTCTGCCTGGTCCTCTGCACCCTTGAAGAAAATCAACTAATTGCTAAACCATCAAAGTGCAAATTCTTCTTGGCTGAACTCCTATTTCTCAGTCACATTATCAGTAAGGACGGAATCAAACCAGACCCAGACAAAATACATGCCATGACTGAGATGCCAGCCCCAAGAAATAAGAGTGAACTTTTCACCTTTCTTGGAATGGTGGCTTATGTGAGAAGGTTCATCCCTGACTGGGGTTCCCTAACAGCCCCCCTGTCTGCCATTACAGGTAAAACAACCCAGTTTGTCTGGACACCACTACAAGACCAGCACTTCTGTCAACTAAAAGAATGTATGGTTACTGCTCCTATCCTCTAATACTCAAATTGTGAAGGAGTCTATGAACTAGAAACCAACACATATGACTACACCATAGGAGGGGTACTCTGTATCTAAACAGCAGAAAAGGACTTCCTCCCTGTGACGTATGAGTCAAGAAAATTATTTGACGGCAAACAAAGATATCCCATACACAATAAAGAGTTGGTGGCCATCATAAATTGCCTCATGAAATAGTGATGCTATATAGAAGGAGCCCAAATGTTCAAAGTACTTACCAACCAAAAAATTGTTAATATTCTTCAAAACACAGCAACGCTTATCAAGAAGGCAAGACAAGTGGGTGAGCCTCATGAAGAGGTACCCAATGCAAATTGAATATAAGCCAGGCAAGGAAATGCTTACTGCAGATGCCCTGTCAATGCTATACAGCAAACATGTCTTCTGCGCTGATGGTGACCCCAACTGGCCCATGTTAATAATGGGGAATCTCCAGGAAGGGTTCCCACCTTGCACATCAATGGACATCCAAGAGAAGGTCCTTAAGAACAAACATCTGTTCAAAAATGTATATGGTACACTACACTGAATACTTCCAAATGGTGACACTGTACCCTACGTCCTGTCAACACAAAAGATTGACACAATCCTCTGTTATCACAGAGACTTGGGCCATACCCGCAGCAGGAACTTGCATGAAGATCTCAAGACACACTACTGGTGGCCCAACATGCTAGATGATATCCAAGAATTATTAGAACAATGAAAATTCTGTGAAATCTATGCTCAAACCAAGGCACCACCCAAGTCAGTGGTACCAGTATCCATCACACAACCTTTCTGTAAGGGATTCTATCCCTTTCATAAGTAATAGCTCTAACACTGAGTCTACTCAAACACAATCTGATCCCAAAATTTCAAATTTTAATGTGGAAACAGGAATCAATTATAATACAGATTCAATTAGCTCAATCAAACCAAATCTGTGTATAAAATTGATTAATGAACGTTCTTTAAGGAACAAAAGCAAAAGCAAACACTCAAACCTTAATGATAATATAAATCCTAGTTTAAAATTGAAAATTCAAGCCCAGGATGAAGAAAACAACAAAAACAATGAAAGTGCATTCAAAATAAAGCTCCAAAACCCAAAAACCAACTAATCAAGCTGAAATTAAATGCAGAACAACCAATCAACAATCTTCAGGGGACCCACCTAGCCAATCAATTAAAGTGGTGCAACCAAGCCAGAGAAATAATACCCATCCAGGCTAAAGATACTATCTCCATTATAGTCCAGAAGAATACTGCATCCCAATAATCCAACCTACCTCTTCTTGCATTGCAGGCTGCAGCCTGCTGCAGACCTGCAAGACAATACTTGCCAAATCACTCTTGCAGGATCTCCTGGTAACTAGTATGATCACTTCCCCACTTGACTTCAGTATTTAAACTGAGAAATTTCCCCATTCCAAATTGCTCCAACAATCTCTTATTCCTATCAAACCAATAAATCTATATTTTCAAACTTCTAAAAACTTGATTAGTAGATTCAAAAGGTTCTCCCTTCAACAGCATGAAGTTCATCTTCCTTGTATGGGCTTTTTGTGTATTATTCAGTTATGGGCAAGCCAATGTGAACTTTGAGACTCCCAAACCAACTCCCACCAAAAAATCAGAAAATTTAATTTGGTATTGTTTTGGACCACACTGTTGCCATGTCCCATACATAGAAATACTGTAAATTCAGAACCTGAACGTAAAAATGCGGGATTGTTAAATCCTTGGTCCAAAACCA